>JAPYYX010000060.1:0-150440 GCA_030522605.1 Cremastinae sp. B BG-2022a
ATGTATTTACATTGATAATAGTATTATATTTTATCGTTTCTTGAAAATAATTGAAAAAATAAAATCATATGAAGAAAGTTATGTGAAAAAATTAAGGAATATAATGAAAAGTATGCATACATAATAATATTATACATTTTATAATCGGATATACTAACTAGCTATTTTTCATAAAAATCGAAATAGGTTCAGTGACTATAATCGGAGATGTAACTATACTTCACTTCAATAGCGTGTGTGGATGCCACACACTAATTTTTTTTTTAAATCACGACAAAAATCCGAGATGAAAATTATTTTCGGGTGGCTTTTGATTCTTCGCTCTTGATGGAAGAATCGTAATTAAGAAGCGACGGAGTGTATCGGTGGAGCGAGGAGAGATTCGGACGAATTGAATAGCGATTTGTTGGAAAAGCAATATAGTTGGCTGATGGAGAAGTCTGCAAGGTCTCGGGGATGGTGTATAGTCGTTTGGGTAAAGCGATCGGCGAGAAACTCGGAGAAGGAAAGAAGGATCAGCAGGGAGAGAGAGAGAGAGAGAAAGAGGAAGCGAGCACCCTTTTCCCCAAAATTTGCATGAGGTATTAAAGCACGGTAGCTCTGGCTGGAGTTGGGCTCTCTTTCGTGCGGGCGGGGATGAAGATAGTCGATGTTTGCCGACAGCGCGACTCTGTCGCCCGCTCGCGATCAAAGGATCTGCCTGCTTTGCCGGATTCCTCCCTCATCTCAACTCAGCTACGTGTATGGATCCATCGTATATACATGGACGATATATATAAGTGTATAGAGAGCCGTCGCTCTCTTTTGACTCAACTCGTCGGTGCGGAGGTTCGACGAAGCTTGCGGAAACTCGTTTGATGATTGTCGGTGCGACGATCCGTGCGCCCTGACTCGCGCAACTTGACTCCCGGCACGTTACTTCCTAGCCAAAATTTTCTCCACTCCATCACTATTCCGTTTACTCGCGTATAAGATCCACCCACGCAATCTCAAAGTTTCCAGGAATTCGCGTTTTCTCGGGGTGCCTCGTTCTGGGCCTTTCTCTCTCTCTCTCTCTCTCTCTCTCTCCGGCGTTTTCCATTCGTTTCAAAATAATCGTCCCTCTCCTGGTACAGAAATTCGCGTAAGACAAGATCATATACGTATATCAATGAATGAATTTCCGCGGGATCCGCGATAAAAGTTTTCTCCTCCGACAGCAGGAAATTCGAGTCGATTCGGGAATTTCCATTATTCATTTCTTTCGATTCTCACTCTTTCGACGTTCGCGCGATTATTCCCGAGCGAGTGTTCGCTGATTGTCACCGAGAGGAGTTTATTCTAAACGTCGAATCGCTTTAGGAAAATAATGTGTTTCCTCTTGTCATGGAGAGAAGGATGAGAGAGGAGGGCTCGCGGGTCGAGGATATATGCGTCGACACGCGAAAAAAAAATAAATGCGCGCGAGGTGCGTATATACTCGACGAAAAAATGAAAGAGCAAAGTGGCATATAAAGATCGAAAATTCTCATAAAGTATACGTATCACGTATGAATGTCTACATCATGTTGATATACCTCGTGAAAGGAACGACACGTTCGATAATTTCTCAGTGTCGTTTTCTCTCGCTGCTCTCATCGTCCTTTCTGATGATCTTCCTCTGCTCTCCGGTCCGAATTAAACGATTAACGAATTCTGCTGTGGGCATTCATCAAACTCTTAATTAGCAATGGAAGCTTTGAACGAGACGTGAGCACGTGCCTAAGCATCCTTCGTCGGGTGAGTTCTCATCGTCATTCTCCACCTCTCGGATCTCCTCTCCGGGGGAGCAGAAAAATAAAACGTAAAAAAAAAATCTAAGATCGTACGTTTGCGAATCCGGACACGGACGCGAGAAATACGCATGTGAGGTGGACTCCGGAGGAATGGTAAAAAATCCATCGCGGAGGAAAGAGGAGACCGATGCGAGAGAGGTGGATGATGGGTTGGATGGGTTTTCGAATGAAGAGCTGCCCGGAGAGGAAGCCACGCGCGCTCGCGAGCCACGGTCACCCTGAATCTTTTCCCTCCTCTCTCTCTCTCTCTTTCTTTATTTTCTCTCTTTCTTCCTTTCTCCTCTTCTGTTAACTGGGCGATGAATGGGCCCTAGGCCCATCTTACTTATGCGATGCGTCGTCCCGACGGCATGCATCACTGCCAGCAGCTCTAAGCCGCTTTTTCCCTGGTCAACGAAACGGCAAAGAATACGCGATTACGCGCGTTAACATTCTCGGAATAATGCGTACCTGTTGTATACACGTACGCGTGTGTGGAAAGAAGGTTAAATATGTGTGCGAGCGGGTCCGTCGCTGTCGCTCATCGTTCCTCTTCAGTATAGACCATCCCTTGGACCTCCCCCGCTTCCCCCCCTCCCCCTCATCGCCTCTCTTTTCTCCTCTCGTTGTTTTTTTACACATACGTGTGTAGCCTGTGTCTTCATTTTTCTCTTTTTTTCGGACCCAAAACTTTTTCGTTTGTCTCCGCGAGCCGCGCGGATCTCTGTATGACACGTAACGAAAAGAGATAAAAATACAAAGGCCGATATAATGGAAGAGAAAGGAGTATTTTTTGAAAACGTTTGATAAATTTTTTTATCTGATCGAGAATTCCGTGCTAATTATATCGATAGGAAT
Source organism: Cremastinae sp. B BG-2022a (assembly GCA_030522605.1). Lineage (NCBI taxonomy): Eukaryota > Metazoa > Arthropoda > Insecta > Hymenoptera > Ichneumonidae > Cremastinae sp. B BG-2022a. The sequence continues at coordinate 2,652 of JAPYYX010000060.1, forward strand.
ATAAAATAACTTGATCAAAAAGATGTATAAAAATATTTGGAATCACATCGAAGGCTTAAATTATTTATGAATTTAAATTTATTTTTAAAGTCTGGTACTCGAATTGCTTAAAGAAATGATAACAATTAAAAACAAAAAACAAAATTAGTGCAGATTTAATTAAAGAAATTAAACAAACAAAAATGAGAACCAGGACAATAAAGTTACGGCGACGCTCTCATAAAGCCGGAACGGGAATTTTTTTTTCCTACACCGGTCAGCAGACAAAATGCAAAAAGTCCGGAGGCTCTCTTATTGCCTAGCCCTCCCAGAACGTTTGGAGTTTCGCCGAGGTCCTGCACGGTCCTGGACTTCTGACTGTCCCGCTCGCTCCGCGCCGGGGCGGCTCTCCTCGCGTTTTACAAATTATTCAATTAGCCTTCGCGAATTAAGATATACATATTCATCGTAGCTGATACGCACACTGTGCTTAACGCCGAGAGGGAGAGAGAGAGGAAATCTCATGGCCCGGGAATGTACACAGCCGGATCTTGCCGTATATAGCCAACGGGCGGACGCACACTGCATCAGCCGCATAAACAATTCGGACGGACACGCGCGTTAGATTCGCTAACGGACGTTCTCCTCCGTCCTTCCCGCGACGTTATCCAAAACCGCCCCCGCGCTCGTTTCCCCGAGAGACAGCGGCAGAAACCACTTGCTCCCGTTGATGCTCCCCGAATTACCAACCTCACCTAACGTACATCAATCTTTGCAATGAGATGCAAAACGTCGAAAATACTTCGTCGACAAACACGATCTATATTTATGTTTTTACTATTAGGAGAACAATAAAAAATAGATTCACAGCACTTCATTTGGATAATAAATATTTTTTATGGGTATATTATATATATGTATATTTTATATACAATTCATAAAAATTGATTAGTTTCGTATCATGAATTTATATTGATAAAAGAGATGAGATAAAAATTCACATCGATTACGATTTCACGCCTCCACGTGCATTCACTTCATGAATGAAATAATGGAAACTGTGTTAAATAGAAAAAAAGGGGACGAAAAAAGGAGGGAGAATGATAAAGTTAGGGAGAAGCAAAACACAAGCCAAGTTGGAATAAATGCAGCAGTGTCTTGCACTGTGTGACTTTGAAACAACGAGCGCGGTCCGAGAAATGCACATATTAATTCGTATCGTTTAACAGCGGACCGTTTATAAGAGAGCTTCTCTCATGAATACGCATCACCCTCTGGGTAGAGAGAACGGGAGAAACCGAGAGAAGAGAGGAAGACGGAAAAAAAAGAGCGAGCACGAGCGCCACGCGTTTATGCACAAAAGCCTGGTAGTAAATTTCATGCGAGCCAAAATAATTAACTATTTTTAAACAGAGTGCCACATAAAAATTTTTCAAATAGTTTGATAATGAACATATTCAATCGAGGTTGCGTTTTTTAAACATGTGTTTGTCTTTCTTTTCATTGCTTTTTACTGTAAAAATTTATTATGAGAAATTTTAAACAGCTATATACAAAAATTTTTAGGTAAATGTAATTGACTTCATGTAGGTCTGAGATTTTTCAAATTTTTGTAATACGATTTCACCATCATTGAATACCATTATTGGCAACGTTGCAAGTACTTCGTGTGCTTGCTTTTTTATAAGGAATTTCTTGTCGAGAAATTTTCTTGAAGGAAACCTGAAATTATGTAAGAATCAGATCAAACTTGACGTAACTTTTGTTGTAACTTTCTGTAATAGTCTCAAAAACACTAAACTTTAATTGCTTCAATACATTTTTAAATTTCTGGTCAGGTTATGGCATTGAAAGTTATATGCAGAGTTACATTTTATTAGATATCTCATCCAGGCCTGATCAGGATCTGATAAAAAATTTAAAAACTCTTCAGGACTTGATTTGAATCAAACGCAAATTTTTCTAGTCGAGTAATTTTGTATTTTCTGTATAATTAAATTAATTATGCTAATATGAAACGATTAATCTGTAATTAAAATTATGAATTACAAAATTGAAAAAACGATTTATTAGCGGTTTCACTTACTAAGAAAAAGCTTTAAAAAATGTTGAACTTGGGAAAAAGCAAAAAAAAAGAATTTTCGATTTTATATTAAAGCTGGAAAATATACGGGAGCGGAAATCTTAAGACGGTATTGCTGAGGTCTGTTCCTCGTTATTTATAAGAGCCTATCTAATAATAGGGAAACGACAGGAGCCTAGATGGCAGGCTCTGTCGCATCTTTACATAAAAAGTGCTAATATCCGAAGGTGTTACGACCGTATTATACGACATGTTTGGCTATACGTTGCACAATATTTTGGCTAAATGAGTATGTGGACTCTTCTGCTCGAGAGTAGAGGATTGCCGGAAATCGGTAGCCTTTTGGCTTTGGCTCCAAGTGCTCTTGAAGCATCGACAGATGTCACCGACGTTCCACCTTTATAAAAAAATATAGAGATCGTAACACAATAACGTATATAGTAACATATATTATTCTTATTCGAGACTCTTTTGTACACATTTTTGTTATAAATTTTCCGGATTCGTTTCATTTTTTGCCAATGCTGGCTGTAAAATATACAAAAAAGAGCAAAAGCAATTTTTTTTATCATAATTTCATTACGAATACTTCGTTCTACTTTTTTATTTAACGAAAACAGAACGTTATAATTTTTTTAAATTGTTCCGATCCGAGAAAACGATTCCTGTTGAAATCAATGAATTCCGAAAGAAATGATAATCTTCGTTTCTTGCCGTGTCTCGGGGGCTGGTGGAAAAGAGGGCCACCCATTACGAAGCAAAGTTTACGAGGGACCAACTCGGATTCATCTCGCGAGTGGTCGTTCTAGTTCTTTGTCCTCCTGTCTCGCGTTCTTTTCCCTCCGGCCTTGATCGAAAGCAGAAAATGCTCGAATTATTCGCGATAGCTGCAATAAATCGAGAATCTCTTCTGAATACGTTTTTACCTCAGGGATCATCTTTATCGATCCTTTCGAAAAGTACAAGTGCAATTTAATCTCTCTCTCTCTGTCTCTCTTTCTCTCTCTCTCTTTCTTTACTCTCCACAAGGACTCGCATTGTCGAGAAAATTTTTTTCCAACATCCGTCTTAGATCAGCACGCGAGAATCGCGCGGAGGAAGTTTGTTAGCCGGCTTATAAATAAATCGCGAGCTTCCCCGCGGGAATAACAGTTTTGCTCTGAAAAGTCGGCGCAGTCCCGGCGAAGGCGCGCGTGCATCTACGTGGATCTCGCTTCGCGTAATTAAAGTAGAAAATGAAAGAATATATGGAGAGCCGAGAGAGGATGAGGCGGAGAAGATACTGGGCTGAGGTTCGTGGGCTCACCGAGGCGCCCTACTAATATTATTCGTCTGATGCCCGAGGTACGAGAAAAGCGTGAGCATGTAAACCGAGCCCGACTCGGTCTCGGTCTCGGCCTCACTTCTCAATTAGCGCAATTACTTGCTCCCTCGCCTAATTACCTATCAAACGGAATTCCGCGTATATAACTATACTCCGTTGCGAGAGAGACCGCGGTAGCTCTCTCTGTTAATGAACATTATTAAGTGTTTTATGATTTTCCGATAAAACAAATCCTGCGCGAGACAGAGCGAGGGCTCCATAGATAAGCAATCATCTTTCGCGTCCCACCGTATCGTCATACGTCACTTTTATGGATGTAAATTTGAGGATACGAGTGTATCCTGCCCCGGGATCTCAAAAGCGCATCGAGAAGAAAAAAACTCGAACCGGAAAAAAAAGTTGCACGAAATTATAAGACTTTTTATCGGCGTTTTAATTTAAAGTCCAGAGACCGGCAGAAGCCAGAAAAACGGACCGGAATAAAGAGGTGGAAAAACGTTAAGTCACAGTGTCACCTATAATCTTGTCCAGGCCGGTGCTCGCAAATTGAAAGGAGAAATTCGAATAAAAAGGAACGTTGATTGCCTCACGATCCTCCGTCGAGATAAATATACCGAGCGGAAGACGAGCATGCAATAGGCCACGCTCTATTCGAGCCGGAAGTTATTTGTTTCTTTATATATATTCCTTATTCCCTTACCCTCAAACGGAGATGAAAAGATACTCGAGACTTTCGTGTCGTGAAGTTAAAACCGGAGAGGTCGCGCTTGTTTTATATAAGCACGTATATTTTTTGACGGGTCTCGTCGTTTTTCCGTCGTTCGCTCGGTTACGGTCACTCCGAGAGGGCAACGGAGCCGGCAGGTGAGATTTTTCGTGTGGGCTCAGCTCACGATGCGCGCGGACTCGGTTTCCTGCCGGCTCTTCCGATCGGGCACGCGCCTCTTTGTTGCCTTCGGGCCCGATATATAAAATGTACCCTCGCTCTTTATATGTCCATCCTCTTCCTTTCGTGTCTCTCGTTGTCCATGACGAGAATTCTTTTTTTTTCATCTTCCTTCTTATTCTTTATTTATCCTTCATCCTCTCGCTCTCCTCGCCTCTGGTCATCGTCGTGTCATCGTCACGGCCGCGCGATACCGATGTCACGGTCACTTTCACAGTTCTCATCGTCATTCTATGCCACTTTTGCCCGGGCCCATCGTTAATGCCCCGAGAGCGAACACCGGCCAATTTGATAGATGGCCGATAGACCAGCGAAGATAAAGTCCTGCCGACGAACCGTTGATGTTTATGAGCCTTTATGGTACTCGCATGTGTGTTTTATACATAGGTATAAATTCTTCGGTTGTCTTTCTCTCTCTCTCTCTTGACTCCGCACAGGCCAGTAGCGACAGGTGTATCTCTCCAGCGTGACCGCGCTCGCATCTCTCCTCATTCCCGCGCACCTTTCCGCGTGTATCTCCCTCGAAATGTGTACCTCGGCCTAGCAGCTGATGACCATTGTACCTCGCGTATACGCAGCAAGAATTATCGTCGTACTTTCACCCTTTTTTAAATGCTCCCTCTGGCCGAAACCTCTTTTTTTTGCAGGTATTTTTAATTTCAAGAGAGGTACAAACTCATTTTTCATTTTTAATCACGTGCCATATATCATTGGCTGAGGATAAATATTTTATCTTGTCGCATCTACGGAAATTCATATTTCATATCGGTTGAGGTTTTTTTCGAAAGTGAAATTTAGAAGTATTTATATTTTCCACGAGCTCTCGTCGAGTCTCTCTTCTCCTCTATGTCTCTCTTTCGTTCACCTCGTCCTGATGATTCTCAATTGTAATTCAGGACTCTTCTCCCCGTCGCCAGGACAATGCATAGTTCTGCGTGTTCCTTTGTTTTTCGTTGTTTTTTTTCCTTTACTCTCCTCTCGCTCGCCTTTTTTCTCTCCCCGCGTCCTGGCGAAGAGTCGTGGGCGAGGGACCGAGAGAAGGAAACCTGTGTCACTGATTCCGCGTCGAGGAAACATCGTCGTCTCGAGAGTTAGCTCGTTTCTTCGCTTCTCTCTCATTCCCTTTTACCCCGTGAGCTCCGTCCTCCTCGTCGTCGGTTCTCGCGCTGTCGTCTTCCTCGTCTTCGCTTCTCTCTCGTCGTCCGAGAGAGCGTCCTCGGACGTTCCGCCGCGTCACGTTCGCCTTCGGGTTCGTGCGTTTTTACCATCTCGCTGATGTGCACGTATTCGCTTCGTGAGGGCCTCGCCCTCTTCGCGGACGGGACGCGAGTCTCCTTCTCGCTCTCGTGAGCCTTCGCGCTTCCCATTTTTTTGTCATCTTTCTCGGATACCTGCATCCTTCTCTCCCATACGTACGACCAATACGCACAGACTTGAAGAAGGAAAAAAAAGAACTACGAGAAACCGAGGAAAACGAAGAAAAAATGTTGAATAAGAGGCAAAAAACGTTTCGAAGGAAACACGAAAGAGGAACATTGTCGTACACACACGTGGGGTCACGTATCAACAATTTATTGTGCTTGAAAGTTTTGTACCGGTTAGTTTGCGAGCCATCGAATGTTTCGACACAACGCGATTGCATCGCGAGCTTTTACCAGTTTTCAAAAATCAAAAAACAATCGTTGAAGAACAGCACAATCGCGTATCGCGATCGTTGCGTGTGCCGGTATGATTCGGGATCTCTGAAATTGTGAGAGCGATTTTTTTTTAATTGGGGAAAATATCTTCGAAATTTGAGGAGAATATTCATTTTCCATCACAGCCTTGATCCCTCGATAGTGATCATCCGTGTGCCGTATCCGTGGGTAAAAATGTGTGCTCGTATCGTTTGCGAAACGCGCGACAGACACTTTTTCCTTTCCCACGGGAGGAGCTGCCGCGTGCATCGCCGTCGGTGGGACCATCAGCTGGGAACGAGCACGAGCGTGGAAAATCAACGTATCTTTCGCAGGGAAACTCGCGATGAAAATTCAGAGGCTGAATAATAAATAAACATGAATATTATTATATTAACGGATATATCTCGAGGAAGTTTCTTCTATTTTCTAAAAAAAGAAATAATAATAAATATTCAATTTTCACATCGATTTGTCTTTACTTTCGAAAATTATTTTTCCGTTGAATATCCTGGAACGGATGAAATTTTTCTTGCACTTCGAGAGACCGATTAGACAAATTTCTACTCCGGGGAGAGACGACCGCGGAGCAAGGAAAAGAATTCGAGACGCTTTTCTCATTCTTCTCCGTCCCCATTGATAAAGACACACGTGTACGTGTGTAGGCAGATGACGGATAGCGACGTCGAGGATAAGAAAGAGAGAGAAAAAAAAGGAGAAACGTTCGGTTCGTGCAGAGCTAGACTTTGAAGTCGAGAGGCTTTTGTCGCGACGAGCCGCGGCTTCTGCTGTCCGCGCTCTGCTTCCCGGCTTTCTGCCGACGCTCCTCGACGGTGATCGTCATCATTGTCACGGTCGTCCTCACCGCTTTTCGTCTCCGCCCCGGCTCGCTTTTCGTACCGAGTCGGAGACTTCCTCGGCTCCTTACTCTCCTTTTCCCGTCTCCCGGACTTGAATAAAACTCATACACGACTCGTAAAAGAGTGACGAACGGATTATACCCCCGTGGATGCTCTTTCATACGTGAGTCGTACGAAATACGTGATCCACGTCCTTATACATCAGCGCTTCAACTTTTACGACCTTGTGGTCTCTTCGCCGAAGGATTATCCTCGTTACGGCAATGAAATTTCATTTCTTTGAAAAAAAAGTTCTAAAATTGTCTCTTTGTATTATTAAAAAGTTTTTTTTTCATTATTCTCAATTCCGATTGTAGAATAATATTTAATTTAACACAAATTCAAATTTCTTTGTATCAAAAAAATCTGTCTTATCCGAAATATTACTATTCTTTTTGTTGAAAAATAATTTTCTTCTTTTTTGTTCATAGAAAAAGGAAATAAATTGATATTCATGATAATATTTAATTTAACGCGAATTTCAGTTTCTTCGCATTAAAAAAATTTTGTCGATAAAATTCTTTTTTTATTGGAAAATAATTTTCTTCTTTACAAAATGAAAAATATAAAATACAAAAAGAAAATGAATTGAAATTCAGGATAAATTTTGTTTGAGAAAATATATCTCGCATTATTTTCCATCGATACACCGAAGTCTTTGTCAAGCTTTGTGCTCACTATTTCGGTGCGATTCGTCATTGTTTTTGGCGTCCAAGAAGCGTCCACCGAAGAGTGACTATCGGCTGTCGACGAGGAGACGATAAGAATAGCATTGTACGTGATCCCCTCGTTTAAACGCTGAATGCTATATACCCGCAAGTCTCTCCATCGACGACACTCGACGTGACACGAATTTTTGATAAACCAAACCAGTATACGTACAACGTCTCTCTTCTATGTATACCGTCCACGAAATGAGGGAGTCTCGTCAAAGCGAAAAGATTTTTGGTTCAAACTCTTCACGATTTCGTCTCCAATGCTTTTTAAATGAACTCGAATAGTACATCACTGTCAAAAAAAGTCTAGTTTCTCAAACTGCTTTCCCCGACATTACAAATTTTTTTGTTAAAAAAGGAAAAAATTTTCCTCTCTCCGGATCAGTCAAATTTTAATTCGAAGCGAAATGTCACTCGGAGGGATAATTGAGGTGAAAAATGGATTTATAAAATCGTTTTCATTGCGATTGACATTCGCAATTCCGATAAAAGGAGGTAAACAGGGAGCAGAATTTCTGTGTCTCCCGTTCGCGAGAGTAAAATCGACGTGTTTTCTCATTCGTTCGGAAGAACGTCCGCGGTTCTGTACGATAAAGCATGAAGGTTCGAGCACCGGTGAGAGATCGAGCGTATATACGAACCAACGAATGGACAGAAACGACAGAACAGGATTGTCACGTCACCGATTCCCACGATACGGCCAGAAGTGGCCGAAAAAAACGAGCACGTTAGTTCGCGAGCGTACATGCGTTGGACTTGTGTTACTTGTCTCGTCAGAGCATTCTCCCTGTCTCGTCAACTCTTACAAACAACCAAAAATTCTTATCTTCCTCGAAACGCTCTCAAAAAATGTCTTAATCTTTCTTAATTTCGATAAATACAAAAAAAAAAACGTTTACGACCAAATTACTGTGAATAAAGTTAACTCAGTAATAAATTTACTAGATTTTGAAACACATTTTCGAACGATGCGATGAAATAACAATAAATAAAAGGTGTATTATAAAATAAATCGAGGTGAAATGTATTTAATTGTGACTTTTGTCGTTACATGCTAAGTAGCAGAAACTGCTCAGGATTTATCACGTTTTGCTTTCACATTTCTTATAAATATGTGCATTTATTACAAAACTATGTCATTTATATTCAATTAAATAAAGAACTAAAAAACTTTTCGTAGGTACTCGATTGTGGAATATTTTTAGATTTTCATCGACTAAAACATTTTGAGAATTGAGCCATGAACCTTCATGGTAAATTGACGTACTTGAAAATTTAATTTCTTAAATCGATAACTTAATTTAATAGTTTCGATAGAATCTGTATCACAATTTCTATTTTAAATTTTTTCTTATATCCAGAATGTACTCTGCACATCTTTTTTGGGTTTTTACAGTTTTTTTCCCTTCGTACAGTTTTCCCAATTTTTTTGGAGGTTTTCTAAAGTTGTAAAATCTATACAAATTCAGGAAAAAATTCAGAGTTAAATATAGTCATTCAACGAAGTATTGAAATTGAAGTATTGGAACAATTTCGATTTCGATTCGAAGTATTGAAACAATTTTTACTTTATAAAACCCCACCTAAAGACAAAACCGTGTTTCGGTAGTGAAAATGAAAACGATCAGAATTTAATGAATATAGGACGGAACGTTCCTCTACGAAAAATTAAACATGAAAAATATACATTATAAACATACAGTCTGTGTATAACAAAGTAATTTGTTAGTCGATTACTCAATACTGAAAAAAAAAGATGGCCATTTCCAATGAAATATTTAATTGATTCATCCATATTTAATAGATCCAACGAAATATTGATTGAACCAACTAATATTTCATTGGAAATCGCCACATTTTTTTCAGTGAAGAATGATGTGAATGAAGAATTTGAAAAAATCAATTCTTACATGACATCTGAGAACATTTTCGTCAAATTTCATCCAAGTTTCATCATTTTTCAATTTCCTATCTGTTTAACATACGTTCATCTACATTATAGCAACTAAATCCCTCAAGATTTTAAAATCTTTCAACATAAAAGTCAGACAAAAATCTAATGTCAATACTTTTTCTCGTTCGCTCAGCGTCCAGTAAATGAATCACTCATGCTTGCCGTTATATCGAAAAATCGCGGATATCGCACCTCCTTATCCGCGGGGATAGCGCATAAATTTAAGGAGGCAGGAACTTTGCAAGTATAAGTAGATCGCAAGTGGCGCGGTAGTTTAGTCTGCTTGAGAATTAGCGGCACGTGGTTCTTTCTTATGTTATGTGTGTGCGCGCGTGTGTTTCGTACACGTGGGTACAAGTATACGTATACGGATTCGAGTGCACGAGTAAATATAAAGCGTGTGCGGGCAAACGTAAAGTGTATGCGAGAGAGTACCGCCTACCGCGTGAGCAAAAGGGACGCAGCGAAAGAGAGCAAACAGACTCGCTGGGCTCGCACACACTCGGGCGAATCCGTGTCAGGAATCGCCTTATATTTGCTCGCGAGTACTTTGGGATCGCCGACGTAATTACATATGCCGGATTGTGCTTTTGAATCTCGCACGTTCACGTGCGCGCACACGGACGAATAGCGTCGCACGCATCGACTTTCGGAGAATGAATAAAGAGAGCCCTGGTGCTCTCGTCAACGCGATCGAGAATAGGCTCGAGTTACGCCCTTATTTTCCCGAACAATCGCCTCGTGCATAAACCTGTACGAGAATATTACGGGACCTCGTGAACAAAAATCATTCAGTCATCCACAATCGTGTCATGTTTAATGTATTCGGAGCGATCTCCTCGCGGACAATGGCTGCATGGGCGCGTCAACCCACCTACACTTTTTTTTTCTTCCTTGGTTCATCTTTTTTCGCCCTGGTTCTTTTCTTATACGCTCATTTTGGTTCTCATTGATTTTTCCGTATCAATGAGTTTGTTGGTTACTTATATGATGGAAAAGTTGCGACGCTTTGTGGGTAATTCATTTTTTATGATATCCAATCCAACGTGGTTCGATGGAATTATTTGTGGTGCTTTTACGTTGGGATAAAAATACTTTTTGGTTGTTATTAAATTAATTTAATTTTACTTACATTTAAAAAAAAAATTTTTTATTTTTTATTTTTAACATAAATCATACTTGGTAAAGTTCGAGTTTTTTGTCTTCCATCGTTAATTTTGCCATTGATATTTTGGTTTGAGGTCCTTTCGTCGCTAATGTTAAATAAAAAATGTTAGATCATACCCTAAATTAATTTTTTTCTGATAATTTAAGTTTCAATTTATGCTCCTGTGAAGTTTCGACTATACTTTACCGTGCAATTTGTTGAAAAATAAATTTTCTTAAATATTAGTATTTGTATAGAGTTTTACCTGAAAGTAAGCCCTTGACAATTTTTTTCGAATAATACTACTATTAATTGATTAGATGAGATAAAAAAACTGAAAAATAGTTTTTTTTTAGTATTCAGATTTCTTTTTTTTGCACTAAAATTTATATGTTGTCGTGAAATTTACTGAGAAATTGATTTTAGAAAACTACAAAAATTTTCCAGTAACCTAGAGTAGAAAAGCGTCAAAACACTTGTCAACATTGCATAAGTGCGCAACTTCAGAGCATTGAATGTGAATTTGCAATTGTAAAACGCTTACGTTTTAGACTAAAATTTTTCGGCATTCTTGTCATAACACATTCTTATATTATGAGGAAACATATTTCTAGCATGGAGAATAGAGACGTTCTCCATGATTTCTAGGTTAAGCCCCTCGTATAAACATAACAGAAGAAGCACATCAGCATTGTCAAATCACGTACAGGTTTCTTTCAGCTGATTTAACAGAGTCAAACTAACTGTCGTATTTAATAATTTTTTTTATATTTTTTCAAAATTTGGATGATAAATGCTTCATATACTACTTGTCTTGTAATTCTATGAATTTTTATGATTTTTTTATTTTAATTTGCTGAAATTGACTACAGCAGTTTATTTGACTCAACTGGAGCGAAAGGACCTCCTTAAATATAAATCAATAAGGTTAGACGTTGTTACTTATTTTATTCAATTGTCTAATTCTTTTAATAAATAAAATGTGTATTTATTTTAATCGATGTCTGTTTTTGGCTCTCGACTTTGGAATAAAAAGGCTTTTTGCGCCGATCCAGCACTTAATGCTCTTTTATCCTTCCTTTTTTACGAGTTTTTTTTTCCTTCTGATTCATCGTAGCACTTTTGGGGTCTCATCGTCTCTTCCGCTCGTTAGTCGACGTAGCGCGGCTTATGCTAATATTAAGCAACGCCACCCCATCGGAGTTGATTCCTTCCTCCTAAAGCTATTAGACGATCATCTCGGATTATCCGACAATTCCAGGTTTACGCGAGCCTCCCAACTTTTCAAAGTTTTCTTCTTCGCGTCCTCACGCGTCTTGCCGCCCTGCAAGTATATATTCGAGCATAATAGGATCTTACTTCGAGTTCAATAACATTTATATCAATAATAAAACAGAAAGAAGAGCACAAAAGTCGATCCGTACTCGAAATTTTTTTTCCTGATCCGAGAATTGAGCTTTGACTCATCTTATTTATTCTATTGTTGGGAATTATCATCAGCGGAATATGTTTTTTGTATTCTTGCGGATGTGTACATATGGTATGCCATCCAGAATGAAACGTGTGTTGAGACGTTTGTTGATTTATACTTCCGACAGGAGTAACGAGACTTCACAAGTTGTTCGCGGTCCCTGCGGGACATCACGAACTTTTCACCCATAAGACGTGACTCTTAGCGTCACGGAATTGCCAGTTTTCAAATCACACGTCTACAACCGTGTAAATCGCAATATATCAACGACGTTTCGAATTCCATAACTACGAATCACAATTTTTCTCATTCAACGCCGAGGTGGTAAGAAAAAATTGGAATTCAAATCGCGTCGTAGAATTCGGTGTTAAAAATTCTTACTTCCTCGATCCGAGAAATCAAGGTGAAGATCTGGTCGAGCCGGAAGTTCAGGAATGAAAACGAAAGAAAAATGAAACGTGATGATTTTTTTGTCTCGAGCAAAATATGATGAATTGTCTCTTTTTATTGTGATTATTAGAATAGTAGATGAAACTATCGAATCTGTTTTTTTGGCAGAATAAATTGTTTACATACGAAAAATATTTTTATTTGACGAGCGAGGTGCTGACCGCATAGGACAAGATTTTGATCTCATTCCTCCCAAGGAGGTCGCAGGCGGCTAGATAGAAGGAAATTGTGAATCGCGTGCGTAAGAAGTTAGAGCAGAAATAGACGAGAGTAAGAGATTTATTCGACGAGGTTGCAAAGAGTGTCTAGGCTTATTTTTCTCTCTTCTTCTCTCCAGCGCCACGTTCGAGATGCTTGACGAAAGATAGAGTTCTGACGAAGACAAGAGAGCACCGGCGTCCCTTCTGGATTTTCAATGAAACGGAGATCCGACTCCTGCAGGCGTAGAAATGAATGAAACGAAAATTCGCTTGTAACTTAAAAACTGGAGAAAAAGATCGAGTAAACAATTTTAACAACAAAATCATCGAATTTCACAGGTACAAACACTTTTAATGAATCTTCGTTTCATGATACATCGTATTTTTCAACAACATATAAACACAATAAATGCGGACAGTGTGTGGAGAAAAGGTGGATAGAAGCGACGAAGCCCGCGTGCCGGTCGAACGAAGATTCGAGGGTGCGTTTTTTGCCGGGTATCGCGGTCGTCCAGTCTTTTATTTGGGACAGACGGAGGAATTCGGCTAAATGCATTGATTAAACTGCTAACATGGTTCGGACTGCCGGTGGCCCGGTTCACCACCGTGCGCGCCTTCGACAACTCTCCGAGCCCTCGTGCAGTGGTCGCACTTTTTCTCTACCTTGTCCACGTGACAGGATCGAATTCTCGTTTGAGAGATCTCGCCGAAGTCTGGAGCTAAAATCAGCCCAGGATGCATCGACAAAAAATGTCGCCCGACAAAAATCAAAGCTTATTTTAACTCGGAGTCTTCTTATATACAAATCAAGCAAAGGGAAATGAAAATTTAATCAGAACATTTGAATAATATAATAAAATAAGTTACAAGTAAAATAAAAATACTTGGACGATTTCATTGTTAATCAAATCGAATGTCGTAATTTTTGAACATTATCAACAATATAGTTAACCTTTCGTCTGCAAAAGTTTTTTCGGGACCTCTCGTCTGCAAACGTGGGTCTTTCGCGTCCGGCCATTATTTCACTCTCTTAATCGAATCAGAAAATTCTGAATAAATTCATGCTACTTCTCGAAATATTCATTTTGGAGTACCGTTTGGAAAATCTTTGAAAGTTCAATTTTTTTATATATTTTTTGTTCAATAAATGAAGAAATTTGGAAAAAAAATTTTGATTTACAAAAAAATTGTAACTCAGAGACGAATTAAGATACCAGGATTTTCCAAATTGGAAATTGAAGGTAAATAGTGCAGCTTGAAGAAAAAAAATATTTTGTTTTCTTTATACAAAGCAAAGTGCTTAAGTTTTGGACATGAAAACAAGCAACAAATTACGTACGATGCATACTGGTTTTCACACATTTTATTAGCAAAAAAATTTTTTATTATCTTTTTTCAATGAAAAATACTTTCTAATAACATATTATTAGATTCAACCAAACAGTGAATTGTTTTTGATGATTATTAATTATTCCACGCATTGAAAACAGTATACGGCGCAACGTTCTTCGCATACCGGTTTCTTACATTTCATACAGCAGTACTGCGTCTTCCGATCTTTTTCAATTTTGCAATAATAACATCGCTTACGATTTTTTTTCGTTTTATTCGATTTTATTCCATTTTATTCGACACGGGCATTGATTTTGCCTCGACTTTTTACTATATACACGCCGTCTGCAAACCTGGGTCTTTTGTGTCCGCTGCAAAGTTCGTGTGCTCGTCACCACTACTTGGAAGGTACTAAAATTTTGGAACTTGGGCACTAGATCGCTTTCCTACATAACTTTTTTTACAGACAGGGAGGAGCATTTGCACTTTTTTCCCGGTACAAACCAAAACTGTTTTCGCTCGGACACGAACGACACAGGTTTGCAGACGATGAAGTGTTAAACATTAAAATAATATAAAATCATGAAAATAAAATTAAATCTTTTTTATTATATTTTCCATTATTTTAAAGATTTTAGATAAAAAATATACTCTCAGGGTCGAAGGGAAATTGGAAAGAGAGTTCGAGACGGCTCATAGAGAGGCCACCCGAGCTCGTCTCCCGATCGTCATTTCGAAAGCGAAGCACGAGGCGAGTTTGGCATGCACCGCTCACTCCTCTCTACGGCTGCAGCGCCAAGCAACCATCTATGGAATCACCCGGATGATTAATGGCATGTGCCCCTCGCTATCCCCCCCCCTCCCCCTTTCGGGGAGGGAGGTTTTCCCCGTGTGACGGGGACCACGCGAGGCTCCTCTCGAAGTCACAATAACACAGTCCAGACGAACATCCATATCGTTACGAGCGTGTATACCGCCTCGGGACGCGAGGAGTCCGGTGCATTCCCCTTGCCGCGACAGACGCGTAAAAAAGCGCTCCCGATGTTCAGGAACTCGCGAATGTGTGTGCGGCGGATATATATTTCGCATCCAGCTGAACACACGAGAGTCTCTCATCGTCTCATTCCTTCCTCCTCATCGTCCTTCCCTCGACGATTTACGCACGCAGAAGATATCCAACCTAATAATGCTATACATTTTATGCCACAGTTATGCCTGATATTCGCTCCCGGAGATCCAAACGAGCAATATAAAATTTCATCTGACACGATATAAGTCTCTCGCTTCATACCTAAATTCGTTTCATTCCTACGTCACGAATTTTTTCTCTCTCTCTCTCCTGAAATTTGAAAAATTCGAATCTCGACGCGTTCCGCAGTGTCATTTCGTCGCTCCTTCGCTCGAACTGGCGGCTCTGACTCGAGAAACGATAAAACTGTAGCAATAATAATGATCGTGCGGAATAAGTCCACGCGGGGCAAAGAAGTGAGCACGATGGAAGCGGGTACCGCTAAATTTAGTTCGCATGTCGGGAAACACTAAGGATCGCAGCCGTACAATGGTGAAAAGGGCTGGCGGTGAAGCGCATCTTCCTCGCAAAGAGAGAGAGAGAGAGAAAGAGAGAACCGTCGAAATGAGAGGGAGGAAGCTGAATAGCGGTGATTCTCAAGAAAATGCGCAATATCTTTCGTGATCGGGTATTATTACCGGTTTGATTGGGTGGTGGGAGAGGACCCGGGTATCAGATCCGAGCTAGTGGGCTATACGACGCTGTGCAATCGCGAAACGAAAAACCTTACGAGCTCTGAACCGAGGAGATAAACTCGCTCGCTCGTACTTACACCGCTGTACATTTTGTCCAGTTGCTCGAATCATCGTATTTTTAGCTAGTTCCGTGTATCGTGCGTGTATGTACGAAACTAGCACGAGCACAACGGAGCAAAATTCGTGACGAGCCCGACGCCACTGAGTTTCGTAATATCAGCGTGGGAATAAACGTGATTTCTTTCCTCGAGTTTCGACAATCGGGAACGACCTGCCGCCATGCGACCATCCCACTCTCTGTCCCACTAAACGCGTCTTCCTTTATCCGCAGGTTTTTGATTTTTTTGTAGTAACCCAAAACTGTGTATTTAAACGGATCCTAATTGTCATGTCGGATGATCATGTTATGGGACTCCTTCAGCATAGAAGATCAGAGAGTGGTAAACCATGCCAGAGCCAATATTATCATTAGGGTTGATGATCAACTCCATTAGAGGTATCGCGTGACCGAAATCAAGCTCATGTCAATTAATAGTTTTAATGATAAAGTATGATAGAGTGCAGTGTCAATAGATTGACATAAAATGCAATTAACTTCCAATTAAAGTGAAGTTGATCGACGGTCCTTGAGTGTGAGAATACCTGACACATGTTGGATGGTTCGTGCATTCTTATAGGTAGAAGGATGAGACCTGGATGGCAGTATTTTACTGTTTTCTTTTTTTCTTTTACGGAATCGCGGGAAAGGCACCTGGAGAAGTTACAGGCCGATTCTCGCATGTAGGTGCTATGTAGGATCATCGACTCTCTTAGGCCCGCATTGCGGAATGAGCCATCCAGTATGTTAGCATGTGCAGCTGCATTATCCTCGCTCCCTTCTCTCTTATTCCTCATCCTCCCTCAATTCACGTTGATAAATTTCTTGGATATTATATCAGCGTTGAATTGCCTTAATAATACTCGCAGCACGCGAGGTCAGGTTCATATAATGAATAGTAACGGTACGCATTTGCTAATGCCACAAGTAGAAAAAGAATGAAAGAAGGAACAACATGGCCCGATGCTCCTTTTACAATGAAAAAAAGTTCTGTATCGAGATTAAACGTGTGAAATTGAAATATTAATTGACGGGTGATGGTAGGTGCGGGTTAGCCATGAGACTTGCAGTAATCATTTTAATTAAAACGAAACCATTCATCGTGATGGAACGAGTGGTAAACACCTATAATATGGGATTATTTATATATTAATTCGTTCGATATAAAATTCTGTAACGTTTTGATGCGAAATAATGTTGGATTTTATTATTATTTTCTGTTTTTTAATGTTTTGTACAATTTATTTCAGCAATTTAAATGTACATTTAAATTGCTGAAATACGTATTGCTTGGTAACAAGAAGCAAGTTTTAATAACAGATACTGATTCATTATTTATTTTTCTAGTGAATTTTTTAAAATGGAAATTGATTGGAACGTCGAAAATGTTTTTCGCAAGTTTCGACATCGAGCACGTGCGTCGACCGAATTGAATCGTCGCAGTCAACGGTGTTGACGTTCCTCGATGGATCGCATTGTGCTGCACCCTCGCTGAAAACGAAATTGTTCGTCTAATTTGGACTAGACCGGGTTCGGCTTTAAAATGATGGAAGGCCTCTTGGGAATTTAAGCGGGAAGAGCTCGTATGCGCGATCGAGCGAGAAAACTAGGCTTAGACTGGATCCCGTGGTCCTGACAGATCGGTAAGCTCATTTGAAATTCGCACACATCGCTTTTATTAAAATGTCGTTTAAAATACCTCAAAATTCCTACGAATTTCAATCGAAGAATAATTTATTACAATAAATTCACATATTCTGCAGTTTTAGAATGAAAAAACGTTTATAGTGTAATGAGTAATCGAAATTCATTCGTATTTGTAAGTGTGTGTGTGAGTATACGTGTGTAAGGATTCCACTTAATTTAACGGAGCTTGATCGGAACCTAAACGATTGATCGAGCGAATATAGTTGCCTTAGCACTCTAAAAGAGTTATTGTCGATCCTCCTCAAAGCAAACATATAAAAATTTTCTACTCAAAGAATAAACCGAATATTACAAATGAAAGGACGAGAGATTCTTAAGGAGATCCTTTCGTCGTTATTGTAAAAAAAATGTTAGATCATACCCTAAATTAATTTTTTTCTGATAATTTAAGTTTTAATTTATGCTCCTGTGAAGTTTCGGCTATACTTTATCGTGCAATTTGTTGAAAAATAAATTTTCTTAAATATTAGTATTTGTATAGAGTTTTACCTGAAAGTAAGCCCTTGACAATTTTTTTCGAATAATGCTACTATTAATTGATTAGATGAGATAAAAAAACTGAAAAATGGTTTTTATAAATATTCAGGTTTTTTTGCACTAAAATTTATATGTTGTCGTGAAATTTACTGAGAAATTGATGTTAGAAAACCACAAAAATTTTCCAGTAACCTAGAGTAGAACAGCGTCAAAACACTTGTCAACGTTGCATAAGTGCGCATCTTCAGAGCATTGATTGTGAATTTGCAAATATAAAACGCTTACGTTTTAGACTAAAATTTTTCGGCATTCTTGCCATGACACATTCTTATATTATGAGGAAACATATTTCTAGCATGGACAATACAGACATTTTTCCATGATTTCTAGGTTAAGCCCCTCGTATAAACAAATAGAAGAAGCACAGCATTATCAAATCACGTACAGGTTTCTTTCGGCTGATTTAACAGAGTCAAACTAACTTTCGTATTTAATAATTTTTTTTATATTTTTTCAAAATTTGGATGATAAATGCTTCATATATAACTTTTGTCTTGTAATTCTATGAATTTTTATGATTTTTTTATTATAATTTGTTGAAATTGAGTACAGCAGTTCATTTGACTCAACTGGAGCGAAAGGACCTCTTTGAGATTCTAGAAATCTTAGAAATTCTATTCTAGAAAATCTTTCAACAATTTCAAGAACTTAAAAATTGAGATAATTGCAAAAATTTCGCACCTTCTCGAAAACGGAATCTAGAATAGTAATGACAAGATACGAGATAAAAGGCCGAAGACTAGATTCGGAGAAATAGTTGCGAGGTATACAGACGCGGAAACGAGAGAGGCAGGTGGAAGTACGAGCAGGGGGAGCCGTGGCCATTCGTCGGATCGGTGGTTCTCGCGCGCGCGTTAATTATCCCATTACAGCTGGAAAATAGCTTCCGTGAGTCCCGGACCCTCAGCACGTCAAGACAGTGATCTTCTCGGTCTAGCCGGGGAGGCAAAAGGGGAGCGAGAAAGAGACGGAGAAAATCTTTCATCGCTACAGAACTCGGGAATTCAGATATCTTGTCGGCAATCATCCACTTCCGATAATAAAAACAATTTTCTCCCTTCTGAAATCTTCATTTTCATGCAATATTCAGAAACGCTCTAACATACTCGAATAGAAGTGAGAAAACATTCTATACAAAAAAAACTACAGTTCCAAGCAAAAGCGTCAACGTCGCTTCGACGCTCGATCCGTCGGACGAAACGCTTCTCCGACACTGAAAAATCATTGTGAAATTCAGACTTTACGGGACTCTCGAGAAGGAGAATATTAAGGCGTGAACGAAATCGAGCTAATAAAGCAGTTAGCGAGTTAAGAAGGGAGCATTTCAATAAAATAGTCCCATGGGTGTCGATTTCACCCTACTGCATGGGATCTGGACTGCCGTTGGAAATATATATGCTGGAGCTGGTTTTGCCGGTGCATGATTAAAACCAGCAGCTTCTTTCACCGAGTATTCCCTCGGCCGAGGGCACGCCGCGGGGGGCTGATTGTCGTCGGGGGGTTGCGAGAAAATGTGCCAAAACGTTCAGCCTGTCATTACGTCGTTATCGTCTCTCTCTCCACGTGTATTCAACTCAATTTATTGAGATGTCCTCATATTGCCAAATTTCCTGACTCGTTGGGTGTCCCTCGTAAAAGCCTTAATCTCCTCGTCAACCGGACTCTCATAAGACTTTTCTACATCCATGCATGCACTGGCTTCCATATTAGAAGCGTACACGAGGCTCTCTATAATATGAGAAACACGTGCGTAAATTCCTAACATATCATGCCATTTTCGTCCGCAGGATATATCTCAATCGCTCGCAGTGGAATTTTTCGTGTTGGAGTGACGAAATAATTGATGGAATTAAAAGCCTTAGAAAATAGCTGGCGAGACCTCTGACGGATATTAATTTCAGATTCTGACAATTCGGAGTAATTGCGGGATGATGGGATTACTAAAAAAAACGCAGTCCTTCAAAATGACGTTTCGGGTAATATTTTTAACTGATGGGAATAATCTACTGAAAAAATGAAATTTTATTTTTAACAAAAATTGCGCTAGTCGGTTGATAATTAGCTTCAACGTGACAATCTTGGAAAAGTCAGACGTCAAGTTGAACCTGAGTGATAAGCGGTTCGCAGTGAATACGTTATTAATTCGAATGGACTGATGGGATTTTTTAAGCGCGATTTTTGCTTCGGGTTTTATTTTTGTGGCTACCATTGTCATGAGAATAAAAAAAGAGAGCCTCTCTCGTTTCAGTTTGGGATAAGAAAATTATTCATACGTATCCCGGTAAATTTAATTAAATAATGATTTGTGTAATTTATTCGCGGGCGATCGGGTCATGCGCGCAGCTCGGACGTTCGAAAAATTGCCGTGTGTCTTCTGAACGGTTGACGAGACTGTGACATTCGTTTTTTACGAATCGGGCACGCATTCGGCTTATATGCACAATCAGGTCCGGCTAGCGACACGTCGCACCGTGTCATAACGACGAACGTTTCGCATCGATGATGCAACCGCCTCGTTCGGAAATTACGATCTTTAACCCCGCTGAAGTCGGTACACTCGTGTCCATGATCGACTGACGAAAGAGAATCGAGAATCATTCCTACTTTTTATGACGAACGAAAAAAAAAGAGATTGAAGAAACGAGAGAAACTAAAAACGGTTGTGAAACGAGAAAAAAAACACGTCCGAAAAAATAAAATAAAAATAACGCGCGGAAAAGTTGAATTACGGCCGTAGGAGTAATAAAAATAAAACGAATGATTCCGATAACGTTTAGAGGGCAATAGCGATGGCAAAAAATGGGCCTGTGCGTGTATTTGCTACGCGTTCCTTTTCTCTCTTCGTGTGAAATGATTGAAAATTCCGAGGTCTCTCTCGGAGTCTTTTAACGACAATTTTATCGTATGCTCCTGGCACACGCACCTTATTGCACTCCGTCGTTTTTTTTCCTTACGTTAGTATCGCCAAGTTGATTCTTATTTCGTCCCGACCTACATGCCGAGTAATTTTTCCCTCTGGCGTGTTACCTCAATTAACGACTACCGTCGGCTCTGCACGGACCATTATAAAGCTTCGGTTGCGGATATACCTTACCGACGGACGACTTACATATCGGCCGCGTACGTATTAAAATGCCTTGTAACTCGGTACCAACTTGCACGTACAAGCGACGAGTACACCCAGGAGGGCGAAATAAATGCCGTTGTGGCGTGTTCCCGTGGCCGCAACACTTCGCTTCTCTCGTTTTTCAAATCGATGACGTTCCTCGTTTCATATATATTTTTCTCCTCAACCTTACGTCGAGTGATTTGAGTTTTTTTATCTCATCAAGGACCATCGCGATTGAAAACGACGTTATCTCATCAGCACCGACATTCATTTTTGAGCCTCGCATGTTGTTTATCGAAATTTACGTTCGCAATGATTAATTCTTTTTAACGACTTCGAGTTTCCGAAATTCCGACTAATCGTTATCAGGAGAATTCTCATACGCGTCGGGTCTCCTTTTTCGTGGGACATATTATCGGGTGAGATCTACCGGTCGTGGGCGAGAAAGCGATGGAAGGAAACGGAAGGAAAATGGAGGCCAGAGAGACGGGGAGCCGTTGACGCGATTGGCTGCCGAGCGCGGCAATGACATGTAATAAATAATAACTCCGGGAACAATATAACAACAATAGCAATATTAATGATAATAAGAATAATAAGGGTGTGCGGGACGTGTAGCTTAACGCATCGCGTGCGACAACGAATCGCGGGGAATCGTGGGCCGTCTCCTTGACAAGCGGCTGTTTAATTGGCGTTGAAACCAACGGTGTGACGGGAACAGCATAGCGTGGCGTCGCCCGAATGCCTGAATGCTTGAATCCCGGCCTAAGTCAGAGCTCTCTCGTTCCTAGCTCGCCGCTCTTGTACCCACAGGGCGGCCCCGCCATCGCCGATGTGTGCGCCTCTCCGCTCTCGTGTGTTATACCGCGTTGAACAACCCGGTAATTACCTTCGGCACGCAACTCTCCCTACTCCTTTCTCCCGGTCTGCCTTCTTCGTACCTTTCTATGTATATATAACCGTGTGTATTAGTCCTCCCGTAGTTAGGAGCGCTCGCTATCTAAATATCATATATCATGTGAGCGCGCTCTTATTTTTCCACAGTGCGTAGGGATTTTTCCTATTTCCGGCATCACGTGACATCCTCTGTCGGATCACGAGCTCATTATATATCTCCCGGTGTGTGAAATTCGCTGGTGGAATTTTTCACTATTTTCTTCTCAAATTGGCGCACAAATCGAGATTCGCGATTTGTGATAATGATTTTCGAAAAATTCCGTAGTTTCTTACTTTTTATCTCAAACGCATTTTATTTTTAACTTTTTCTGGACTTGCTTTTCGTTATAGATAAGAATTTTCGCTGCTCGTGACGTATTTGTACTTTCTTTATCCTAATAATTTAGGATAATTAATGCGCGAGTTGAGAATAATGGTGAATAGCATTAGAAAAAATGTTTGTTGAAAGGTACATTTTCGTCTCGTTCACTCTCGCACATTCAGACTTATTTTTAACTTTTTCTGGATTTGTTTTCCGTCCGCGAGTCAGACACGAGAGAAAATCTTGCGTTGCACCCTCGTCACGGGATTTTTTGCTTTTCTTTATCCTAAATTAATATGCGACTCGAGAATGGCCAATAGCATTAAAAAAAATTCTCGCGAGAAGGTTATTTTCGTCTCGTTTTACTCGCATTCATTTTTGAATAAACATTGTGAATAATTTTCGTGACATATAGACGAAAGCAGGAGATGGTAGCGTGGGAGAGCCGGTAGTGGACACGTTGCTAATTCGCATAAAGCAACATTTGTCGCGAAAGCGAGGTTTTATCCACGTCGGAGATCTCGGTTGAGTATACAGTACTCATAGCGAGTCTATTAATTACCTTTACTTAGCAGGGTTTTGCCGGAGCCCATCCTCGCGCGAGCAGCAGCAATAGCGGGACGCGGTGAGGGAAAGAGAGCGAGAGAGAGAGAAAGAGAAAGAAAAAGAGAGAGAGAAAGAAAGAAGGGGAGAGGAACGAGCTTTTGCGGGGTAAAAGCCACTTAGTGCGAGAGTGTATAAAGCGGGCACACCCCTCGCGATCTGCCTCTGTCCTCTCGCTTTTCCGAGTATAAACGAACGAGCGTACGTACGGACAAAACAGAGATGGGTCCGGCACCGTCGGATAGAAGCAAACGCGGATGTGAACGAGGGAGACCGATAAACAAGGGAGAAGGACGGAAGGAACGAGGGAGAGAGAAAGAGAGAAAGGAATATTTAAAAAGTAATATCAATTACATTTGCATATTCACCAGGCATCCGTGGGCCGAAACGAGGCGAGCGAGCCGCCAGCTTGCTTTTCAGCCCACCTCGATCCCGAGCTGTATCCCTGCGGGGGTTGCTTTTCACCCTCACTCATTCTATCTTCTCTCTTTTTGTCTTTATCCTCCTCTCTCTCTCTCTCTCTCTCTCTCTCTTTCTCTCTCATCCCAACTCCTCTCTCTGTGCTTGTCACCGTTGCCTCTCGTTGCGAAATATATACTCTACCTTCCAACCTCCTCCATTTCCGCTTTTTTTCCTTCTTCCCTTCCCTTCTTCACCCTCCGCAACGTGTAATACTCGTACCGCGCAGATAAAACCCCGAACAACGACGTGAAATCCACGAAATTTTCATTTACGTGCGTAATATGAAAAAAAAGGGTCGGAGAGGAGAAAAAAAAACTCAGCAGGAACAACAAAAAGTAAACATTTAATTTGCATACGTGCATACCGAGACGAGGGATGCTTTTTTCCGTATGAAATAATCACGATGCCGTAACGTGTTTGTCGCTCCATGGAAAATACGTATTTTCTGGAGGTTTTACGTAACTTGAGCGATCCACGGCTATAGGCGAATCGCGCCGCGACGGACGGAAGAGAGTGTGCGGATCGTATTTTCGATGTCTGGACACCGAGGCGCCTTAAAAAAACGGCAGAACGATTTCGTGATACACTGATAATATATTTCAAGTCCATATATACTCTCCTGGGATTCTTCTATTCTCGGTGTACATCTATAACTCGCTCTCGGAAATTTTCACGCGGGCTCGGATTTTGCCTGCGCGCGCGTGTACTCCCGGAGTGTGTTGTTCGTAGCCGTCGTGGAATGCGAAATCCACCATTGTCCCCATTCACGATTGTTACTTTCGGGAGATCAACGGCTTTAGCATAACAATGTCTCCGACGGGGAAATATGTGGTTGCGCTTTTTCGTTCAGAAAAGTTTCATTATGGATATTTTTGAGATCTATTTATAATTTCGAGTTTTAAGAATTTTGCGAATTTTTAAATCTTTTTCTACAATCAGTTTTTGAAATTTTCATTTCCCGATGTTACAACAAATATTTGTTGTTTCATTCGCAAATATCTGAATGCACGTTTTTTATGTCCTTCTTCTCGTGCGGTCTTGAAAGAATTTCGTCAAGCAAACGGAGTTATGCGGGACGTTGAATGGCGAGGATCTGGGATTGATGAGGGAGACGCGAGAAACCTCGCTCGAGCACAGTCGGACCGAGAGAAGACAGAAGAGCATTCAGCGTGGCTAATTGCTCAAATCATTAAGAAAAAACATGAAATCTAAGCTCCCTCTCGCTCTCTCTCATTTTTTTCTCTCTGTGTATGCCGTCGTCACGAGAGGTACGGAGCGACTGTGTGCACGTTTCCGCGGACGCGAGAGAGCGCGGGGCTTTACGCGCGTCAGTCCTATGGGAAGCGCGAGAACGGCCGATAGCGATCGCTGCTCGCTCTCTCGTAATGAAAATAATCACGGCACCGCGACCGGGCTGTAATAACGCGACTGCGTACTATTAACCGTGACTGCGGTGGAGCACTTGTTATTTTTGCTACAACTTTTGCGATCCTCGGTCACTCCGCGACGATTCAAGTCAATTTCGTTTCATAAGAAATTACGGATAATTGCGTTTTTTTTCCTCTTCTCGTCATTTTTCTCTTATCGCAAAACTTAATTTGAGAAATTCCAGAGGAAAACAATTCTCGAAATATCGAGTTTCCGCACTATCAGATTTTTTTTCTTTATCTGTTGCATTCTCGTTATTTTCCATTTTTTTTAAGACAGCGTAAAAAAAGTCGTGAGAAATATTCGCTGAATTTTTGTTAGAAATATCGCAGCTTTCAATCACGTTTCACCTTTTCCAATAATTTGTCGCTTTTTTTTCTAATCATTAAATCGATCGTTTCTCCTCAGGAATTATCGTCTCCTCGAGAAAAAAGGCGGAGAGTGTCACGCACATATCTAAGCGCTCGACTAACGAACTTTCGACGAGTGAATTATTGCGGGTTGGGTAACTGTATAAAGGCGAGCTTGTGCACGGGGATCCGCGATGCCAGCAAAACGACAGCAGAACATCGTTGAATTAAATGAATTAGCCATTAAGTCGCTATTATACGGCCGTGCGGAGAGGAAAAAAGAACGCGTAGAACGCAGCCGGCAGCGATCGACGTCTATACGCACGTTAAACGTACATATATTTATTTTCTCTGTTTCGATACACTTGTACGTGTGTCTATACATTTGTATTACGAGAATATTTGTACGTGTGGACAGATGAGTGCAGCTTCAGGTGGCTCGCATCGCGATCCGGCTTCCCTCACTCCGAATATGCGCGACTACTTACTCTCCTCGTACACAGGGGTGCATACATTATTCTCATCGTCCCTTATTTTTCTCCCCTTCTTTTTGCTTCAGAATCAAAAAAAAAGAAAATAAAAGTACGAGCGCCCACACCGCGAAAAAGACAGGTGCTAGGAAACCTTGTGAACCGCGCCGCGACCATCAGACCCTCCAACTTTCAACCTCGCTCCTTTTTTTCTTCCTTCCTCTTTTATACTGTTCTATCCTTCTCCTCGTCGCTCTTCAAGTCCTGAGGTACCTTATGACCTCACGGAAAAATTTATCACGCGTCACAACGTTTATTACCGAGCCTCCTTCAGCCGAACTATCTCGATATTTTATCAGCGACGCGACGCCTCTTTTTTCACCCCGTTTTCTCATCAATCTACGACGGTGCAAAAGCTCTCGTCTCTTTCACCCTATTCAATTTCGAGCTGAACATTTAGACGCGGTGATGAAAAAGCGAGTCGCTCATCCTTGGAGCGCGAGACCAACGTAACGCCGGATTAACGAGTGAGAATCATATCGACGGGAAACTATGAAATAACTACGCACCGACGCTGACGCATACGATCTCATGGGAATCATTTTCTTCGCCAACTTTTTCATTCTCGGGTGTCATTCACACGAAATCTTCTCGTTGTTCTATATATCCTTAAATCTTTACTTGAAAATGCTCGCGGTGTTACGTGGCGGCACGTAATCCCATCGAGTGACTCTTTTTGTCTCTCGTTTTCCTCCTCCCGTTCCATTCCGCTCGCTCTCATTTCTCCTCTATCCTTTTTCAGACCATTGTTATTACCATTATTTTTATTACGCATCCGCTTGGATACCAAAATCTCGAGACCATTCCAAATTAGCACAACGAGAACGAGAAATTTGCCTCAGACGTCCGACGCCTCATCCGTGTCTCCAGGATTCGGTATCAACCGATGTTCGCGGGGATCAGCGAGGATCGCGGATGTGTGGAAAGGATAAAAAAAAGAGCCCGTGAGACAGAAGGAACCGAGAATAAAAGCGAAGAGCGAAGAACGCGAGAGAGATCGAGAAAGAGAACCGATTCGCGAGGTGCCCCCCCTGTAATATGGCCGCCATCTTCTGTATTCCAAGCGTTGGCCGTTTCTGACGGCGGGTGCGGTTGCTCACGATATGGTTAGAGGGGGCGGGAGGAGAGCGGGTGCGGCTCCGCAGCTCGCTTCTCAATGCCAGTCATCTCCCAGAATGCGCCTACGTCGCGTACTTTGTATTCCCGTACGATCGTTCGAAAGGCCACCGCGAGATCTCTTTGAGGAGGACACGTTACACGAAACACAGACGAGCGAGCTCGAATAGCACACGAGCGTTTGCAAAGCTCTCGATGGAGCATCGCGCGATGCTTCGGAGCTCGTCATTTCGTATCCGAGACACTGTCACGGCACGTCTCGTTGATCCTCTCTCGATTTTCTCGACGTGTCCAATTTCTTTCGGATATCGATACTTTATCTTTTCCGAATGAGACTCATTTCGTGAGAAAATCCCCGAAAGATCGAGAATTCATCGGATATGGAGTCGTTTGCCGTCCATGTTTGTTTTCACGAACCACGTGGGCGCGATGACGCACGAATCGAGAACATTGCGCATATACGCGCACACGTTTCACACAACAGAACACCACTCTGGACTCCTCGCACTGGACACCACTCGCGCAATTTTTCGAATAAAATGTTAGGTGTATATCACTGAGAAATCATCCTCAATGCGAATTCGACACTTCGTGACACGTGTACCGGATTCTTCTTCATGTACAGCTGGACCCGTTATCACCACGTGGTAATCGCGTGGTGGGGATTGAAAGTTCCCCGCGCCACCTGCGGTCGCCGAGGGGGTGCGAGCATCATGGCGTCTCCAGTCACGAGTCATCGATGATGTTTTCGATGTGTTTTTTTCTAAAACCTCTCTTCCCTCACGTTTGAATGTTCGCCAATGACCGGAATTTGTTTTCACCGTACCGTTGACGACGTCCCCAGGAAACTCGACGGAACTCCGAGGCACGCGAGGTGGATTTCGCGAGAATGAGAAACGTGCCTGCGAGTTTGCGAGCAGGAATGGATCGCGAGAAGTTTGACATGGTGCGGTTAAGGAAGCACAGGGGTGTCCTGGCAGACAGGGCGAGGAATACGAACTAAGGGTTCTCTATATCCATCCGCGAAAACGTAGTCAACGAGAGATGTAAGCGAGCGAGCGAGAGAGAAAGAGGAAGAAGAGAGATAAAGCGAGGAAAAGAGAAAGCTGCTGTGCCGAAGCATGGCATAGTTGAGAGCAGAGCAAGGAACACTGCCGCGGCGATGCCGGCGTCGACGTCGTCGTCGACGCCACAGCGCTCAACCCCGGGTAGGGGTAGCCCGACGTCCGTCCCGTTGAGTCTTTCCTCATCTGCAAGTCGTATAACCGAGCTAATTATCAAGTTAATATGGCCATTCTGTATGGAGGGCCCGCGGGAGTGGGTGAACGGGCGACCGGACGCCCAGGGAGACGGACTATAGCTGGAGAAAGAGATAGCGCGCGCCGAGGACTCCGCCGAAAGACGAAAGAGAGAAAGGGAGAGAGAGAGAGAGTCGAGAAAGATGGAACGTCGTTGGCAAAAGGCGCAGTAGGGGTAGAAGACCCGTTTTCGCTCACGGGAGAGAGCGAGACGATCCGAGTACATTGATATTATAAGTTGCTTCAATCGCTGTATTCATTTGTAAACTAACCAGGCTAAATGTATTCACCACCGCGAGGCGGCGCGCTGATAGGCGGAGCAACGGGTCCGCTCTGGCCCACGTTGAGCTCGCGGAGCGCCCTTCCTTTTCCTTCCTTCCTTCCTTCCTTCCTGCCTTCCTTTCACGATTCAACGTTCCCATGTTTCTCTCCTTTGCTCTCTCATCCTCCCGCTGGCTTTCGTCAGTTTGGTCACCCCGTCCGCTCTCTTCCTCGGATCACGTTTTTCCTCATTCTCGCTCCATTGTCAGGTACGTCCAGATCCCTCCCCGCTCATGTATCTTTCATGTCCCGCGAACGTCGATACTGTACTTACCAAATAAGTCGCAATTGCACGATTCATATCGGATCGCCTCATCGATTACCGGACTTAATAACTGTCCGAGACACATATACACAGTCGAAACGATGAGTTCAAGAGCTTCGTCAACCTGTTGAAATGTGTTTCGCAGTGAAATCAGAGGAATATATACGCTCGGAGAGCGTTTCATTCGTCACGACGCCGGGAGATGCGAGAGACGCTCGGGAAAGCTTATTTTTCTCCGAGAAGCGGCATTACGTTTCATGTTATTCAGATTTTTTTTTTTATGCTTTCCCGAGAAAATCCCACACTCAGGGCGCACTTCCATAGAACCGCGTATATTATTATTCCGTGGCAAGTTTGCACCCTCTTCTTGGAACGCATTCAGCGAGGGGCGAGCGAGGCGCCTTCTTCTTCCTTGGCCCGACCGCGCTAAGACGCTGTGGCGACGGCCGACTCCGCTCTCCTCGGTTTATACCACGAATATACAGACATAGCTATGTACACATTTCACGGTCTTCGGTGAGCAGAGCTCACGGAAAATATGAATGCATAAATGCATAACTGCTCCTTCCACCCCGGGACGCGAAAGCGCAGGATACCGCCTCGACACCGCAAACTGCCTTACAGCTTTGCGGTCTCGCCAAACCCCGTGTCCTCCCTCCGTTCTCGTGATTCTAGAATTTCCTCGCGATCTGCTTCGCGCACTCTGATATTCCCAGTACCGTAAGAAAAACAAAATCAGAATTCAGAAAAAAAATACCGAGATGACAAAAAAAATTGTAGAATACAGCAATCAATATCATAGAAAACATTTACTTTTCCAGAAATGAACTCGAGAGCATTCGGAAAAATTGCAATCCACGAACTGTTTCCATTTTCTCTCGACTTCAATGAAAAATCCTCCCAACAATACGGTACGATTCGGATATTCCCTTATAAGCGTATAAATATAGAGAGAAAACGTTTAGAGAACGAGGCAAATAACGCTTTTAATAAAGTGTCGCAGCGTCGCGGGCATTTGAATATTGTAGCATATTCACTTTTCTTATTGGAGTTTGACGGGATTGTGGTGGAGGCTAGAAAATATATTTCCCCGGTATGAGCCCCGCGAAAAGTGCGATAGGAAGGACAGAGGAAAGAGAGAAGGCGTGTAGGAGCCAAGAAAGTGGGGGCGAGATAAGGAGAAGGTGTTCTTCCCGCAGACGAATAGAGAAAAGAGGGACAGAGAGAGGGATCGCGGTCGTAGTGCTGGTGGCGAATCGCACCTTCTCTCATGCATGATTCAGTCGCAGTATCTCATTTCATCTGGTACCGCAGTGTGCTAAACTATATCACCTAATGGTAATGCTATTCCGCAGTACATATCTCTTTATATTACGTGGCCTGGCTGCTTCATAGCCTCTTGCGAAGTCTTCACATGCGAGCTCTCCTCTCCCGCTCCTCCGAGCTCCGGCGATGTTGGCACCATCATCCTTCCATCCTCTCCTCAGCAATGTTTTTCTTCGCTTTTATCCAGCTCAACACCACCCCCCTTGCTCCTCTCCGCGAACAAAAATTTCACCCATTCCCCCTTTTTCACGACGATTCTCTCCTATATTCGAAAGGATGCTCGGAGGAAGGATCGGAGCAGCATCCGTATACTCCGGAGGGCCTTCGCGGAACTCCGCCGAGAAGTGGAAACGGCGGGAGTCGTGGAAAGAAGTAAAGAAAGAAATTGTTAGTTCTCGCTGTTTTAAATTACCATTTATTACGACGCATAAAGCGGGGCGAGAAGAGGAGGAAGAGAGCCAACGCGAGTCTTACCCAGCGGCCATCTTGTTCCTCCACAGAGATACGCTTATAAGAGAGACGCCACTATATCGAGGACGATATGTATCGTCCGCGTGTGTGTTATGCTTGTATGTATATTATTTTTCGTATAAACCCCACCAGTACAATCGCTACCCCTCGGTAGATACTTCCTTCACACGCTTATAAAATACGTATATAACGACGCGAGCCGTCCTTTTTTCTCTCCTCATTTCTTCGTTTTTTTTTCTTCTCTCTTGTCATTTCTCTTTCTCGGCCCCTTCGTGCGGGGCTCGTGCTGGCTGGAACCAAGTTCGGGGGGGTAGAAGCCCCTTTCTCGAGCTTCTAGTCACGATATAATGATCATTACCTCCGGTATATAATATGTATAGTGACAAGTGAGCTTTTCCTCCCGGGCGAAAAACACACACACCAGGGTCGGCCTCGGTGTAACGAAAGTGCGCGCGTGCTGCCTGCAGGAAATGGCCGGAGATAACGCTGTCACGGCCATTTTTATATTATGACGAATGGATCATCTTTCTCTTTCGTCGAAGCGGCGAAAGCGCCGGGAGTATATGTATACGTGCACGCGCGGCGTTTACGTACTTTGTTTCGCACACGTCATTACCATTCCCGGTTGGAAACAATCTAGAAAGGTTTATTCAATTTCTCAGAGTTGAGTAATAAAGCGTATGCGGGCACGCCGCAGAATGATATACGCTGAGGAATAAAAAAAAGGAGGATACAGTATTACAGGGATTCGGAGCTCTCCGCGGGCATTCGGAGTATATTGAGATATTTTCAGGGGCGATGGGGCAGCCCTCATTTGAATTCGCGCTTGTTTTTTTCTACTTTTTCTTTGGCCGACGGTCTGCGAGGAGAACTCTCGACGCGGGGGGTCCGAGAAACGGCAGGAAAACGGCCAATCTCGAAAAATACCGAATAACGTATCGGGGAGGTTGATAATATTCTTCCGGCTTTCGTACAGAGGCTTTGCGTCCGCCGTTTGAGCCAATGCTGAGGGGGGGTTGGGGGGGTTGAGAGAGGACCGAATGGCGAAGCTTTCGAGGAACCAGTCTTTCATATATCGTCCGCGAGCGGTGAGCGGAGGCAAAGCTCGTCTATGTGGAAATGCGATCACTTAAGAGCATCCTCGGAGTATAATTCTGGTTCGGCGTGTCCGCGCTCACTGTATTGGTATGCCGTCTATGCGGGGGCTCGAACGATCGTATATTTTTTATTATTGGTCGAGCGTTCCAACCCCTCGTCGAGGAGGATGAGACTCGGAAGGTCTTTTCGATGCTCGTTTCTCCGCTCACCACCGACGGCTGACCACTCCATTCGGAGCGTGCATCTTTTTTCTTTTCATATTTTTTTTTCTTTTCGCAGCAGGATTCTGAGTTCCGTCGACCGAGCCACCCCCCGTCTCGCGAAGTTCGATTCCCTTCGCTCCCTTTGAACCTGGAGGGTGCAGCTTGCCTTTTTCCAGGAGAGGGCGCGATCGCAGCTCCGCTGAAACGATACCACACACGCGGTACTTTCTTCGCATGAGAGAGCTTCGCTCTCGTTTCGCTCCATCTTTGTTTTTTTTTATTGAGTGTGCGGGAAGCAGAAGCGATCCTCATGTTTTTACATCGAGGCAATTTTTCCATCTCGCACCGTTGCTTCCACCGTACAACATTGCTCTTTACGTACACCCTCCACTTTCGTCGTATCTGTTATCTTGACGAAAGTAGACTCTGGAGGTCATCTTCTCGCCTGGTTGGTCACCTCTTCACCGCATTACCGAATCGCCTTTGCTCGTTTCATCCCGAGAACGATTTCTGGTCCTTCGCGTCCAATCACTCCAATGTGTTTGCCAAGAAGAGTGTAGAAAAGACTCGGTCCTTTACAAAGGTACACTTGAAAGTATAATTAATACTATCTTATTTCGCAGCGGATCGTAATGTACACAGAGCCAGAAACGTTGACACAGTCGGACGTAAAATTCTTTGCGACCCATGTGGAAAAGCTCGAGGACTTTCTCGTTTGGTTTGGAAGAAAAGCTTTTGGCTCGATTCTGGATTGGATGCTCATGGACGTCTCTCCCACCCCCCCCCCCAGCGTTCCCTCATGTTGCTACCCTCAGCCAAAGCTTCATTATACGATGACCTAAGAAAATCAGGCAGCTTGAAGTAGGATGGTGGTGCGAGGAGAATGGAAGCGGGAGAGGCGAGGAAACCGCAATGTTCATCGCAGAGCCACGATCGCTACCACCTCGAAGTCGCTCTTTCTAGAATGAAACCCAGGAATGGAGAGCAGGAAAGAGAATCTAGTCGGCTCCCGCAGCATCTTGAAACCCTCGGAGGGAGAGAAAATTCCGTTGGATAGTCTCGAAGGAGTGCGCTCAACTACCGAAGCAGGTGGTGGCTCTAACCAAACCCTGGAGCTTTCGATCGTCCTCTCTCGCAAACTCCTCCGTGTTCGCCAGAGAATCCGACGAGCGCGTTTCGCCTTTGCTGGAGATCGCTGAGCGCACGAGGGGGTAACTCATCACTTATGGATACTGATGACTCGCGCAATGAACTCACGAACGCTTTGTGTGTGCGTTCCTAGGATCCAACGGAGCTAGAGTCTCTCTCTCTCTCTTTCAGCAAGGTGGCATTCTTGACTCTTGTATACTTTCTACCTCAAACCACTAGGGCACTCCATCTTTTTCTTCTGCTTCAATTCACCCGCTTCATGCTACATACACACAGCAAAGCGCTCTTCTCTTTTATACGCCTCTTCTAAAGTGTTCTCAAACTCCGAAGCCTTAAAGAACTTTTTTCGATTTGTTATTTCGTTTATTGAACTATATAGAGTCATGTAATCCAAGTGTGCGCGGAAAAGTATAAGAGTACGCAAACTAAATGTCCCGAAAACAGTTGAAACTAAAAAAATTATTCTAGGTCCCTTTAATACTTTGACATACTTTCGTTTTTACACGTCTTTATCGCCAAGTAAGACTTCGTCATTTTGTCAGGATAATTAAGTAAAGTATTTCGACGAAAAAAAAAAATATTTTTCTCATCTTTGATTTGAAAACTTTTATATAAAATTTCTATGTTAATAAAGTTTCGTCTGGGCAAACTCATCAGGTAAGTGTGCACATGGATTTGTCGAGTAAGTGTGCGCGTGCTTTCACTATACGTAAGTTACAAAAAGAAGTTTTTTTTGCAAATTCGGGTATGCGCGTGATAAATGATTAGGTCACCACCCAAAACGCATCATTGAACAAATAGAAGAGGCTTATCTGATTAATGAAGCTTTTCAAAAAGTTGGTCAAAGCTGCTGATCCAACAGTGAGCTCTCTTAGTGTCTAACATCTCTATTTCTGATCAGTCTACCCCATTATTAGCCATCAAACGATATGCAAAATTGATGTAGCGACGGAAAAAAAGAATATAGAACTGTTTTTTGTATACGTAGGATTAGAGATTTACCGTTATTTTTAAGAATGCAGCGGAAAATAATAAAGGACGACAATGAGCTGGGAAAACCGAGCGAAGACAGAGACAGAGCGATTGTCAATTTTTATGAGCGACTCTCGATTTTCCTCGACGCGACGCCGTATAGTTGTTAAAAAAGAAAAAGATGCGAAATAAGTGGGAGTGGTGGGGAATGTCCGCTCTGGGCAATACTACCGACCCTTTTCCGAAAACATCAAGAGTTGTTTTGAAGATCAAACCGAGCGGACGGAAGAGTTTTTTCTATGTCTTTATTTCTAATATAATTACTAGTTTTCATATTGAAAAAAGTCAAGTTCCTTGCCACCTCCCATAACAAAAATACCGATCCTTACCATTCTATATTAATATTACACTACATTGATATCAACAATTAGACTGTAATTTGAGAAAGCAAACTATCGTTTACGGTACTGCGCAACCATACCTGTACTCATGCGCACACCTGCGCCCACCATGGGACAAATGTGCGCATTTGCATACAGTTCTAACTTTTGCTACTGCTCAAAATGAGTTGGGAAAAATCATTTTTCTTGTTTGACACGTTGCAGATGAGTAAAGACAGAGTCCGTTCCGACATTCACTGCCAGTATACTGCGAGCACTGGAAACACATGTATTAGATAGGATTTGCAGAAAAACTAAATGTCTTTTTGAAATTTCATTTTCCATGAAATTTTCGATTTTATAACGATCCAAAGAAAAAGTGCGCACGCTCATGACTCTACAGACCAATATAAAATCTAAGCTCGTAGTAATTAATCTCTGAAGAGCATTCAACTCTTTCTCGAACCATTCTCGTTCACTTTATTACATTAGCCATAAAATTCCAACATCTCGCAGCTATTAGAATAAAAACCGATTAAAAGTAATATTGAATGATTTAAAGGGTCTATTTTCGAATAAACACGCAGAGAACAAGTGTCTCTGCTTTTGTCGCCGTGTTCACGTTCCCTGCGGGACTAGCATTCATTTCTATTACCTCGTGGATATAAACGAGGAGGGATTCGCGTTTGGCTAGGACTTTTACCCGGGGGTTAGATTTATTTTCACTTCGTGGGTACGTTTTTTTACGATCTCCCACTTTATAGAGACTCTCTCGAACGGGATGAAAAGGAAGAACAAGAGTGGAAAAGGGCCGATGGGGATGATTCTTGGGATCCAAGGCTTTGTCTGTGTGCGTAATCGCAGCCAAGTTATGCTCCGGAGAACGCATGCACAGAGGCGTGGTGCATTTGCGAATATCTCGAGTCTCATGGTATTTCCTATACGGACGTATTATTGTGAAAACCATACTAAAGAACCAAGATACATACTTTCGCGAGGCCTTTCTGGTATTCGGCAGTAAGCTACGACGATTTAGTAACGAGACGTTTCTCTGTTTTTGTGTTTGTCCCGCGTCGGTGAACGATTTCTCATCTCTTTCTCGAGCGAGCAAACGGTCCGAAACTCTCCTCGTTGTATAATAAACCCATAAACACCCTCTGCCCGGCAACCGCCCAGCTTCGACCCTCGGAGTCTCTTGGAATACATATATCCGTGCTTTCGCTATATTCTTGCCCATAATACGCATAAAATGTTGTCATATCGAGCTGGCCACGTATTCACTTCGATACAGGTCGTGATAACTCACTCGTGAGACGTTGAAGCTCCGTCGGATCGTTAGCTCCTTCGACAACCCTCGTACAATCTTACGTATTTTTGCCATGATTGATTCCACAAAGTACGATGAATCTTTTTATACTTCATTAAGTTCAATAAAATACTTTAATAAATTCTTACTAAAAGTATCGATCGAAAATGTCTGATGATCCGTAAAACGAGTTATTTGTCACTGTTCTTAAAATAGACGTCAATAGCTCTAGTTCAGTGATTTTATGTGTGAAATCTGTACGAAATTCTTCGTGATTCCTTTTTTATCAAACGTGAAAAATGTTCTGACGATTTCTATTAACCATTTTTGCAAAGGGTTTCAAGTAGATAATTAGAAGATCCATTTTTGGCTCTGATAGTACGAACTAATCGCGATGAAATGCGATTTCGTGCGATCGAAAATTGTATCAAGACTGCAGAGCCAACGCGTAAGGAGCTTGTTGCCGAGGCATTCGAAACGGAAGCGTGCGTGTGTGAGAGACGCGCAATAATATTATCGTGCGCTCAATCGCGTCGGGAGATTCAAGGCTGATATAGTTTATTTCTCTATCAGGAGCTCTGATATACGCCAGTGAATTTAACATTGAAAAGCTGTAGAGAAGTTGGATGGAGAACAACTGGCGTTATACTGGCGCACGAATGCTCACACGGTATTTCTTATATATTACAGACTACGCGCGATCGCTGCATTAGATTCTAGCGCGCCACTTGAACGCTAATAACGAGTTGAATTTAATCTACGGTTAATCGCAGGTAAATCAGCATATATTCAATTATTCACTGACTCCGAGAGTTCGTTGTTTATTTCCTACTCTCTAACAACTCATGAAAAATTCGGTATAAAAGGCCATACGCTTTTGAACATTTACAGGTTTACACTTTTGCATATCTAATCTTTATTTACAAGATGTTTTGACTAAATTATTAGCTGACTAATGACTGGATGACTGAGCTATCAACGCCCAATTCAAAGTGGTTGATGTATTGAGATTTAAAATTCGAAGAACAAAGAGCTTTCTACCGGAGAACAAGTGACGTCAAAACCAACTGCAAGGAAGAGCGTGAAAATTTAAATATTCAATTGTTTTCTTGGTTGTTTGTAATATTGGTACGTTTCAATAGTTTAATGACCAGCGTAAACCGTTGGAGAGGTCTGAAATTTGGAAGGCAGAGTGAGCGACTCTAATAGTTTTATCTGCTTCATTTGTTTTTACTTTTCTTAATGTAAACACGCACTAGGGGAAAGTTTTTCAATGTTCGTTTTTCATTGGATTTCGTTGGTTGCAAGAATGGTCAGATCTTTGTCATTTGGATTTTGTTCTCATTTATAAAATTAGTTTGTTCAAACAAATCAATTACTTTTTTTACTATCTCGTGAGACGGAATTCTTTCCCACACCTAGCGCGGCCCGGGTCTAAGACTGCCAGGGCTCTCATATGGCGATTAATTAATTCAAACTATAGTTGGGCGCCAGCTTATTTAGCAAATTAGCAAAATAATTATTTTATTGCAATTGGGTTCGAACTAGATGACCCTTAGGAAAAGAAGGAAATTGCGAGACGAGACAAAGAACTCGCACTTACTTGAAACTTCCTGTATTCTCTCGACGATGTTGTTACAGTTGTTCGCTTGACAATAATCCTTGCAAATATTCATTTTAATACAAAATTTGGTATTACGCAATTTGACAATATATTTTAATCTCGAGGTGATCCTTACTCTACGACGACTTTGGCCAAAATCACTGGAGTGAGCGCTGCACGGGACTTACTCGCCGGTAGTTATTATTATTCTTATTCGTCAAAATCGACGAATCATATTTTCCTAATTTCGGCGATTATCGCTCAGCGCTCTCTCGTTGTTCTCACAAGATTTAGGGCTGTCTTGAGTGCGAAATTCGATTGTGACGTCGAGGTAAAATTTTCGTCCCGTGACACTCGATACTTACAAAACACATGGTAGAGTGATTACATTTTTTATATGGAAATTTTTTTATCCCTTAGATATGCCATTGAGCCAAAAATCATTATACAAAAGAATTTATTTTCTCGGGAAATAAATATCATTTCGTGAGAAAACACAATTTTTACTTGAAAATTCGTGTTTAGTTTTTTATGAAAAACCTTAACCATATTTTTTGTAAAAAAAAGACCCAACAAGTATTTATTCCCTAAATAAGAAAATATTGCGAAACCATTAATAAATATGTACATCAAATGATTTCTCATGGCGTAAAAAATTGACAAGAGAGTCTTTGCTAATAAATCGTGTTTATTCTTATCGCTTTCTCAAAAGGATACACCGTCTTGGAAGACTTGACCTCTCCATTTGTCACATAAGGAATCGTACCCCAGACGAATGATCCTCTTCATTATTTCTTCCCTCGCTGCATAAACGAAACATCAGTTCGAGAGCGGGCGGAGGATCTTTAATCTCTTCTCGTCTGCACGGTGAATAAATGTTTCTCCGAGCGATTATTTCGAAGCTGTGAATACATATTTCTGATACACACAAACGTGGCGACCTTGACACATTTCGTCGATCGTATACACGAGTATGTAGATCACGAACCTGTTCGTTGCAAACCCGTTCCAACGAAACAGTGTGCGCCGTACAATTTATTTGCACGCACACGCTCGGGCATATGCCATATATACAAATGTCTCGCAGACACTGAAGATCACCGCTCGTCCAAAAGAGACGGAACGTTCATAAAACATAATAATATGCCTTTTACAGTCCGGCTCTCTATGTAGGGATGCATATGCGGCACCGGTGTACCAAATATAATCGATTCAGATGCGAGCCCTGAGAGAAATTCCCAAGAGATTCGTGAAGGAACGAGTCGCTGAGGAGGCCTTGAACGACCTTGCCCCTTTGAGGCAATCGTACCCAATATGGCAAAACGTACTTGTACGTACACACTGTTTATACGCAACCAGCGCATATGTACTCAATGTTCGGTTACAAGAGCGGAATGCGAATAAGTCAGGATTACATATAATGCGTGATAAGAATATACGCGCATCCAGATTTAAATTAGAGAAGAAGAACAGACTAGAGAAAGAGAGAGAGAGAGAACGGAGAGGAATAAAAAGTGCATTTATAGGCTCATCCGAGTGATTACGGTCGTTTAACAGGATAGTTTCCCATTGTTTACCACGGAGAGCGTACGCGAGAAAATATTTTATGTGGAAATATACACCGAGCTTGTATATCTGGACCCCAGCTTTGAAGGGAATAAGAAGCCTCCGGGCGCATCAAGGAAACAAACACGCGGGGTGAGCGCATGATGAATTAAACATACCTATCCTGTTTAATAATTAACAAGTTCCCATCGGTGCATATACCGGCCTATGTACTTTTATAAAACGCCAGCCTGGGATAAGTGTATACAGACTTCGTACGGAGTTACTTAAGTCGTGTATCCGTATACACGCCGCTGTCGAAGAGAGACCGATCTCGCTTCCCTCCTTTCTTATTTCTCCTCGTCCTCTCTCGCTTATACCACTTCGGCAACGGCTCTCGCACGAGGCGACCTATTACTATCCTCTACTCGCTCCCTGCACGGTGCGCGAGAAGTTGAGCCAAGACGAGCCGTGAATTACGAATGACGATACAGTTAACCGAGAGCCCGAAGAAGCGAGGAAGAGAGAGAGAGAGAAAAGCCCACTTAGTACGAGCAGATTGCTCTCATCGCCACCCCCGCTCTAATCGCTAACCATCCGATCTGCATATCGCATCACTTATTACATTCGCTCGAGATATCTCGCGCAGATTGTGTACTCCGATGCATGTAATTTAAACGTTTACGGTCAGGTGAAAAGAGAGTGAGAATCGAGAGTAAATGAGTCGATCTTTCCTGATCTATTTCCTCTCGGATAATTAATAATAGTCTCGGTACACACGGAATTTAAGAATTTTTTTTCATATTTTCGCTACTTTGTGATAAAAAGAAATTTTCGTTCGGTAATTGTGTGTTGCGTGTCGGGTTCAACCCCTCGCAGGTCCGTAAAAGCAGAAAACCGTAGAGATAATTGTGTTCCGGATTAAGTGCGCTTTTTAGACGTGTTTTTGGACACAGCTATACGCGTTTTTGCGACGATTCCGAAGGGAGAAAAGGAGGCGATAGGAAGTCGCTACGTAGATCGAAATGGAGATGGAAGTTATATTCTCGAGCCTTGCGTGGCTTATTTCACGACGGTCGTGAGTCGAGGAAGTGCGCCCCGCGGAGAAGGCTTTTAAAAAAGGGAAAACGGCACGGGAACGGGTACGACACGAGAGAGCCGTGACGCCGCTGCCGTACGGATTAATTAGCGATAAGGCTTCTAATGAGCGGCAGGTGAGTTGGCGAAGAAACTCGAGCGCGAACCCTCGACGAACCACCGGTGGTCAGCCTCTCGTAGACCGCACACACGCGACGCCGCGCACACTCTTATATACCCTCGCCGAAGTCTTTCAAATGAGAACTTCCTTGTGAGCGTGGCTTTGCCGATTTTTTTCCTCCTTCTTCCTCTTTCTAATAAGAAAATAAGTTTTCACTGTAATTGATTCGATTTTACGGTATGGAGTTCCGAGATAATTGGTCGCTTCGTTATTGTTCGATAACCGCTGGATATCGTGCGAGACAATTTCCGAGTGGGAAAAATCTAGGAAGAAGGGCGGCGAACGGAGAAAAAAAGAGCGAGAGTCCGCGAGACGGAAAACGATCGACCGATACGATTGGCGTTTGAGGCCAGTTGAACATCAACCTTCGTTATACTCGTCTCGGAACATCGGTCGAGTAAGTCACGTACGATGAATAGTGGGCCACGTGACGGAGGCGTGAGCAAGGTGTGCGATACGATGGAACAATGCCATCGTGGCTCTCTTCGAGAAGGAATGTCACATTGCCGCACCCATCTTTTCAATCTACCGATTTTGTCTCCATACCGCGGCCAGCAGCCTCGTGGCCAAAAAAACTCGCCAACTCTTATCGTGTCTGTCGGAAATTTTTCCATTCAGAATTTTCAAAAAAATTGACAACGTGCTCTGGAGCATCACGAGCTATAGAATAAAGCAATAAAAAAGCACCCAATATGATTAGTGAAAAAATAGTGCTAGATGAGTCACAAAAATGGGGATTTTAATCTTTTGATTGTGGATTAAAATTTTTTTTTCATATTTTATTTTGTAATTTTAATGCTAAACAAGTTTTAACTTCCATGCATGCACAGTAAGTTTCGCAATCTATCAATTCAACTATGAGAAATTTTTATCATTGTGTATCGTTCATTTATTTTCAAATTTTTTTATCAAAACTTGGATATCTTGTAAGAAAAAGCTTTTTCGAGGCACAAACTTATCCATCCACTTTTTTTCGTTGCCAAAACGCAATCTGCAACAAAAAAGGCGACCGTAGCTTCGGGCGATCGGGTCCGATAAGAAAATAAAAGAGGCGGTATAAAAGCCGTGGATTTCAGAATAGTTTGCAATCCGACGGAGTGCGATTGAGAACTACCAGATTAAGAGAGTTAGAGAAAGGGGGAGCAACGTACCAGCTATAAAGATAATCGCAACGAACAGGGCTCGCCCTGCAATAAAGACTCCGTTGTATCAAGAATCAAATCGTCCTCAAAGGTTCAAAAGTACCTTGAAATTTCGATTTAAAAAATGATCCTCAGAACTCTCTGTAACATAATCCGCAAAAATTTCTCACTAAAAATCAAAA
This sequence comes from Cremastinae sp. B BG-2022a, assembly GCA_030522605.1. NCBI lineage: Eukaryota > Metazoa > Arthropoda > Insecta > Hymenoptera > Ichneumonidae > Cremastinae sp. B BG-2022a. The sequence goes on from JAPYYX010000060.1 coordinate 44,309, forward strand.
ATAAAAAAAACAGTCTAAAAAATACGATTGAAACAAAGCGTATTATGCAACACAGGAATGTGTCTTGCCATTTAGCTTGAAAATCAATACGATCGTATTGAAGGTTCAAGGCTGAAAAATTCGAGAAACGTGCATCGCCGTGTGCTCTCCAACGCAACTTACGCCCTTCTGACTTCGAGCTTAGACAAAGACCAGTGTGCAGGAACGTTAACGTGCATCCACCTTCGGACGTTCTTATTATCGTGGCGTTGCAATTAAAGAAGAGGAAGCCTAGAAATTAGCGGGTGGCGAACGGGTTACCGCGTAAATATAGAGTTTGCAGCCTGGTGTGGATGTCTTAAGAGCGTATATATTCGCGCGTGTGTTAGCACGCATTTGGGCCCAGCGGCATGCACGTACGGGTGGTAGTTTGTACATATATCGCGAAGAAATTGTCGGCGAGTAAAGAGTACAAGACTGCGTTATCGGTGTGGATGTATATGGGTGTACCGGGAAGGTTGAAGGCGAGAAAGAGAGAGAGATAGAGAAGGGGAGAGCAGGGAAAGAAGGAGGAAAGAAGTGAGTAAGGAAACGGTGAGCTTCTGAATATGCATGGGCCAAACGGAACGGGGACGGGCCGTGCGATAAGGGTCGACTTATTTTTTCCTCCCTCTCATTTTATTCTTCGGTCCTTATTTTATTTTCGTGCTAACTGCCGCTACACCATCTTTGAATTGCTTATATATATACCCTTACGCGTATAGACATTCTTGGTATTTATTTTTCTCCTTTTTTTTCTCCGTTCTCTCGTTACCGACGCTACTAAAGTCTGAGCGCGTTCTCGTGTTTTATTTCCTCGTAATCACTCTATAAATTAACGAACGATTCGCATCACGCTTTTTTTTCAATTAAACATTTTTTAATGTCCACTCGAGGATTTTATTCCAATTTTTTCGTTACGATTGTTATTCTTCTTTTTATTACGCTGATAGTCCGTATCGATATGGTTTGCCGGAAGTCCCCTTGCTTTATTACTTCTAAGCGGATCGATATCTCTCGACGCTATTATATATTTGCCACGTAACTAGTTAACCTGGTATGTTAATTGACGATTGAAAAAACCGGTCTTTGAAAAGCTCCTCGTGACACGGACACATCATAATCTTCGTTACATGCACTCGCCGCAGTCGAACAATAATAATAATATGTTGCCGATGCATAAACTTCGCACTGGTTTTGACTCCGCGGCGTTCCTCATTACGAGAATCATTAATCCGGCTCTGTCAAACTGGAGATTACATTTTACATTCAAACGATTAATTCGCATTTAGAAAGATTCGTGTAGATTTACTTTTTTGAATTTTATTTTATGACACAGGAAATAATATTATTTCATTTTTCGAATCGTCTAATTAATTTTTTTTTCTTCATCAACACCATCCGAAAAAAAGATTCGTGAGGTGTTTGTTCCTAATCGCGTGTGAAGTATTTTGTAGAGTTTATTTTAATAGCCTGAGCTTACCTTTTCGTTGAGTACTGGCAACACCTGGACGAGTGACCGGGTTTTTTTAAAGATTTTTTTGCTCTAAATTTCTCGAGTCCAATTTCATAGAAAGTTTTTTAATTTTTTTTTATGTCGCCTTGGAAATGATGCTCATGGAGTGTATATTTCATGGAATTTTTACTCCCAAGAGCAAATCCAATTGTTGGAATAAGTTTGGAAGAGAGAAACGTCGAGAACACGACGTAGTCCCATCTGAGGGACGATATTGAGGGTTGGTGAAACTCGCGAATTGAATTAATGCGCGACGCAACAGCGAAACGATAACGTTCTCGAGTACAATATCCCGGGGTTGTATAACTATGTGGAAGAGAGCATACATATACACTCGTGCACGTTCACATCGATAACGACCTCGACGAGGGAACACCCGATGATTCTTCTCCGGTGGAGTACATTTGTGTATACATTTCTCTTGATACCACTCGCCAATGAATATTTTTATTTAATGCCCCATTAGCAAAGCGAGCGAGTGCTCTCACGAGTCGGTGATCTCCCTGACGACAAACGAAACGATTTCTTTCGACAAAATACTCCGACTTGGTACTTGATAAATACCTTCAAAATCTCCCTCCCTAAATTTTTCTCAAACAATTTATACTTGGAAACAATGAGAGTAGTTCATGATTCAATATCATTTCAACTATCTTTTCTCATTTTGGCGTTAGCGTAGTTTGACCACGTGATCTTTGAAGCGTCTGCGTGTACAGCAACTTAACGAAAACTCTTAATTTAAACTTTCATCCAAAATTATAATTTTATCAATTCCAGAATGTATTCAGAAATGTGTAAATGAAGAAAACGCAGTTTTTAATAATTTTTCTGCATGATAATTTTTTATTCATGTATTTTTCGAATTCCAACTTTTTGTATCATAATCTTGAATCGTAAGTCGAGGAATTTGATACACGTACCCTCACTTACATAAAAATATTCGTAGTTTTATAACATGAACACGTGTATTCCGTGTTAAATATGTGTAACCATGATTTTATATTTTTTTTTTTGAATAATCGTACTCGACAAATTTCATAACACTTTGATGTACACGACTGCAGCCTCGGAAGCGAAAAAGGTTTGCGGTATATACATTTTTCTCTTGAGGCCGTTTGTGATCATCGATCAAAAAATTCATGAATATGCATTTGCAAGATCACCCTCCGTGAGTGTGTGTACTCGTGCATGTATCAGCAATCACGTGGTATATCGTACGTGTAACAGTTTCAGTGTGTACTCTCGAACCGATAGTAAAGAACGAGGGAGTTGTCGCAGCTTTTCACATGAGTTACAACCAGGACTCCGTGGATTATCGGAACTGCCGAGATCTTTCGTACGTATGTAAATACATTTTTATAAAAATGTGCCTTGCGACAATGAAATTTTTTTCCGTCCCGTTTTATATTATCAGCGAAAGGAAATGCCTAAGAATTTCAACATTTTTTAAAACTATCGATGTCTTTCGCTTCAATATATTCCAAAAAAATATTAACAAGACTGCTCTACATTTTAACATATCTGAACGATTAGTTGCTGCAGGAAACTTTGTTTTCTCTGGACAAGCGTGGCAGAGTGGAGTGTTCGAGCAGATACACTCGTTGCTAGAAACAAACGATTAACGCTTCGAAGCTGCTCTTGAAAAAAAAGTAAAAACGAAGGAGAGAAAAAAAAATTACAGCTACAGGACACTTCCGGGGGACGCTGCGCGGCGGTAGCTGACAGGAAGGAAACGCGAAATAAATATAGCGACGTGAACGGCCGCGCGCTCTCAGAGAGCAACCAGCGAAGCAGCGGGTGGAATGAGCGAGAGAGAAATACACGGCGATATAGAGAAAGCGAGAGAGAGAGAGAGAGAAAGAGAGAAAAAAGATAAAACCACCGGCCACCGTGGCCACAGGCAACTGGAACTGGACGCCAGCCGGGCCAGAAAGATACATATTTTTAAATATTTTAGTCACGGCTCCGCAATCGCCCCGTCACGCAGCCTTGCCACCTTATACCGTCGGGCTCTTGCCTATTACGTACGTACTACTTAGTAGGGTACTCTACCTCGGTGGGTGGATATTAGCCACTACACTATACTCGTGCAAACATAGTTACGATGTACCCAAATGGCCCTGGTTCTTCTCTAACCTTCTATATTTTCACTAGCTTAGTTCACTCTAAACGGACTTCGCACTTGTGTCCAAGCGCACATGTACAACAATACACATTGTGTTGAATTATTACGCGAGGAGATACATTGTTCGTTGATTGTCTGGAAATGAAAAAAAAAAGTGGAAAAAAGTTATGATCGTGCCGAGATTGAGCGATTGTCTTTGTCGTTCGATATTACGTATGCGGGTAACGCGGGAACATGAAATTGATCGAAAATCAGACCCGAGGATCGTTTGAATCATTCAACACCTTTTTTAGAGTTTAATTCGTTTCATAGGAGTATCGGACATTTATTGGACACTTTTTTTCGGTTCGAGAATAAAAGAAAAAGTAACGTTATGCAGGTAGTAATATCGTGGCGGCGTAATTTTGTATGTACGACTATAGTGTATCATTAGCTTAAACTTCAAGTAACGTTTACGTTAAATTTGTAGGAACAAAGGATAATGAAGTTATCGAAAGAAATCTCCTTCGTGCATTATCAATAATTACTCATACCGTTATGCATTCTTTTTCGACAAATTAACGTGAATTCAATATTCTGGAATATTTTATGCTGTAGATTTCTTCCGAATTACTTTTACAAATATGCCAGACAACCTTCAATTATTCTAGTTAGAATTTACGTAGAGTCATTATGCTAAACAATTCTTTTACACTTCGTTGTAAACATAATTGTTCCTTACCCTTTAATACTCATTTTTAACCGTTTTTCCTCACATATCAAACGAAAATTCAAAGACCGAGCGATCCTTATCGTTTCCCGCAGCCGAAAATATACGAAACGTTCGGATAGTTGCTCGTTCTATTTCAAATTTACATTTAACACTAAATCCAGGCGATTTGCCGATTAAAATCTGGAATGGTTTTCGGGGCTCAAGCGATTACCACTTTTCAGGAAATGGAGTTACAATGACTTCGATGCCCACAATTTTTTTTTTATCGAAGAACTGAAATATTTTTTTTTCTCTCATCAGAGTTTATCCCGGAGTCGTAATTAACGTTTTATTCGAACTCTGATTCATATATACGGATGAAGAAAACAAAATGGAAATGTAGCGGTGAATGATCGCCGCGTCGTTGACTTTGGTAGTTAGCAAAAAAAAGAGCGGGCAGTACAAATTGCTTTGAACTAACCGCCATAGCTGAGACTGCTCGTTACTGTAAGAGCTAACGTGTGGAATTAGTGGAATAACGGTTCTCCTTTTTCGTTTCGTTCGGGACAAACCAATGGCGACATAATCGCACGACTCCGGAAGTCTGCGGTCGCCATCTTGTCCTCTCGTTACGAATATAGTTATACCAAGGTCCGTGCATAAGTTCCTGCGACACGACCATCGCTCACACTCCGCACTACACAAATCCTGGCACCGTTCTCCCGATTCTTTGTCTTGCCGCTCTGATGACTCCTCGTCTACACCTCTTTATTCTTTTCATTTTTTTTTCGCTTCTTTCGCTCCTCTCCGGTCTTCCTTTTTCTCTTTTTACCTCGTCAACTTGTACTCTGACCGCAACAGGATGGACGATTCTGTGATCACCTCGCATTATACGCGATAGACAAAAAATTCGTTACTCCTTACTCTTTTGCTTGATGTCCTCGGTGTTTGTTTTTCAAATGACAATCAGCTGAAACTTTTGCATTATTATTGTTGACATGACTGCGCGAAAGTCAAAAATTTTCTTTTCACTCTCGCATTCGCATATTTTAACATGCAAATAGTACATCGTTACGCAAGAGTAGTTGCGCGTAGTTATATATTGAAAAAACTTGAACATTTCCATTATGGAGCTAATTTCAGAAAAATTATTTTTGGAAAAAAAAATTGAGAGAAAAATATTCCCATAGATTTTTTTAATTGAAGAAATTAGTTTTTCTTCTCTCGCTTTGTAACTTTTCTCGAATTTAATGAAAAGTATGCTAGTGCGATTACGGAGCATAACGACGGAGTGCGGTGCCGGCCGGTCGACTCGATTACACGAGTTCGAGCGACCAGCGAGCTTTGGTAAGAGACGAAGCGGAGGAAGCAAAAGAAGAAGAATAAGAAGTATAAGAAGAATAAGAAAAAGTGCGGTTGATGGAAGAGGCTGCGCTTTCGAAAAAAAACGGGTCGGTGGGCGGAAAGAGGGCTCAGGGTGGCTCGGGCCGGGCTTCCAGTATGAGCAGAAGGAGAGTATGAAACGCGAGGTGGGGAAGTTTCGCGGTGGCACAGAGGGTGGCGGTGGAAATGAAGGCGCGCACCAGGCCCTGGAAAAATGCGAAGCTCCGTCTCTCCGAATACATTTCCATACATCAAGCCGTCTCCACGGAGCGGCGTTCGAGCCAGAGATAGTTCTCTTCGTTCTCTCGGAGGCCCACCACGAGCCTCGAGCCCGAGAGAAAGAGGGAGAATAACCTCTGGGGCGATGTCTCACTGTGTGTACACCAATCTCCTCGGCACCGATGCTTCCGCGTGTATGCCCCCCCGACTCCCAGCTTTTGGTCCACCGAGCCGCCATTCTCAAAATACATATAGAATATCATTCCTACATCTGTGTTACGCGAGAAAGAGCCACGGACGCGCTGCATGGTGTACGTTTCATGAATATATGTTGCCACGTATAGTCGCAAACACGCCGGATAAGACCGCTACCGGAATAAATCCAACTAATTAAACAAGGAAAAACCGCGGATTAATTACCCGTCTTCCGGTCTCTCCTTCCCATTTCTGCCCTCTCACCAGAGTCTCTCCTCTTTTTTCTCCATCTATCCGTCCTGAGAGCTGAATTTTCCGTCGGTGAGAAAATTCTTCCTTCATTTTTACACATTTTTTGTTATATTCTTGCTCCGTTCTTCCCTTCTAGTTTTTATTACACCTTCATCGCGATGAATGGTATTAAAATCCAATAATATTTACTCAAGGGATTAACTAAAAATTTTACAAATGCTCAGAGCATGTTAAGTGTAAAAAAATTGGTAAATAGATTTTTTTACAAGTAATAATTCTATGAAAAATTAAATGAAATTGTTGATGAAATGTCAGCAAGAGAATTGTTCCAGTTTGAAGAAATTCATTGGGAAACACTGAGCAATACATTTGATCGAAATCCCATAAATTTCAACCGGTACATTTCGAAAATGTTGAAAATATCTATACGCTCCGGTTCTCGTCGATGCGCAAATATAGATTTCGTTACATATTTGTCTGCCGTTGAATTTCTCGGCATTGCCGGCACGACAGATCTTTCTCGACGTGGTAAATCGTTTGACTCACGACTTTTCCTGCTCTTTCATAGATCGTTCAATCTGCTTGACATGTAGATGCAGTCCCACAGCGTATTACACACGCGTACTTGGGAATGCTCCGAACTGCCGGAAGAATTCTCGACGAAATCGAAGTTGGAATTGAGCTCGTGAAAACGGGGGATGATGGAATGCGCGTCATTAAAACGAGTCTCGCGTTCTTGCGTACGAGCGATTACTCACCGCGATTTCTCTCGCCGCGATGTATAAACGCGTGCCTCACAAATCAAAACTGAATAACAATTAAAACTTTTCAGAAATTAATTAAAACCTTGACAAAAATATATTCAAATCTTTTTACCAGTTTTGTAAATAATTTTCTTCAGCTTTAACTGTAAAAGTCGTATTTTGATGAACGACATTTTTAAAACGGGTTGAGAGAGACAAATGAAATTAAACTTTAAGAAATACAAGAACTTTTATTAATGCGATCAAACATTTAACATTTCAATATTTAGGGCTTTCACGTATGACGCTCCGTTTGTTTCTGATTCTCCCTCTTTTTTCGTTTCTATAACACGTTTCTCATTTATTTAAAAAAACGATTTTTTTCGAACCTACATAATTATAGTAAAAAATTTTTGACTCGAGGAAGCAGTAGATTAAATATTTAAAAATTTCTCTCTAAAATATGAGAGAGTGGAAAGGACAGATTCCTGTGATTTCAACTCAATAGTTTCTCGCACACTCCACTCTCGAGGGATGAAGAGTGAAAATAGTAGGTTTCAAGGCGAGAAAGAGAGAGCTCTGGAGTGTTTGCGAGCGACTTGAAAGCTCTCTCGTCTCGTCGAAGGACGGATATGGAAGGTTGAAATGCAGATTTCTTCAGGGCGCGACGACTCTCGAAATTCTCTCCCTCGCAGTCGTCCATTGCTTTCCGTGGCGGCTCTTGGTTCTAACGCCAGAGAGAAGTTCGAATCGCTCGCTCCGCCTCGCTGCATGCGCCGGCTCCCACGCTCTCATACTTTCGACGAGCCGTACTAACTTTTCATCTGGACACGGTACTTGTATATATGCGCGCATTCATCAAGGATTCTTAAGTCTAAGGATATTTTTCGGGATTTCTTTGTAGGTTCGATTTTTCTATCTCGCACTCTTTTCTGTCCTTTTTTACCGTACTGCAGCAACGCGAAGGCTTATTCCAATTCGTTTTATATCGACAGCTTTTTCGGATTTACTCAACTCCCCGGATTATTCCGGAGGACACTTACACTCGGTCGCTTTTTTCTCTTCTTTCACTTCCTCGACGTCGTAAGATGGACGGTGAAGGGTTTGACAGGATTTCAGACCCAGAGAAAAATCTCCAAGCATTTAAAATGAATTTTAAAAAATATATCGGCGCATCGATCCGAGAGGTCTGTGCACTCGCTTTGTGTTTTCTTCTCGAGCGAATTTTGATGATTTTGTTGTATCGCGCACGCATAAACGTTTATCTATGCATATATCCGAGAAGTGCGAAGAAAAATATGTGCTGCCGAAGATATAGGCAGCGGGACATGCAGATATGAACCAGGGATGAGGTGAAAGAGAAATCTGCTGCCGAAAACTCGCAACGGCCCTGTCTAATAATTCATTTTATGGAAATTCTTCAGTCCTCCATCCCATTCCACACGTGCTTCCGAGGGGTCAACATATTTTCCCCAAAATTTAGCATGTCCGATTTCGTGCCGATAAATCAAACTGACCGCCGTGCGACACACTGTCAGAACGCATCGCCCGAATATATCTCCATCGTTGCTTGGATAATATACTTTCCCGCGTATTGGTCCAGCGCTAAAAATATATTTGGAATCCGGAGGATGGAATTTCCGGATTTTCCGCTGGATCTTCTTTTCTCTTATCCCTTCGGTTTTTTTCCCCAATTTTTTTTTTTCTTGAAAGCTGGTCAAAATTCGTATCTTGGAGAGGACAAACATATCAGGGTGTGGGATAATGTATGCGGAGAGTATCCAGGAAAATACATACGGGATGTTATTAAACGGATACAGCGTGTGATCCTGTTCCTGTTTGCACGTACATTACAAAAAGTCTGTGATTTTTTTTTCACCCTCGGAGACGCTGTCACTCGTGTGTAAAACGTGTTCGACGCCCGTTTGTCGTTTTACGGGATAAGATGATGTGAGAAATAAAGCACAAAGGGGGCGTGGGTGGTGTCGAGAGAGCGAGTCGGTAACGCAAAGAGAAAAAGACGAGCCTCATCCTCATCTTCTTATTCTTCCACTTCTTCTTCTTCTTCTTTCTTCCTCCTCCCGGAGTGAATAAAAATTGTGGAATATGTTGCATATAAAGTGAGTGAAAAACAGACGGAGATGATGAATTGCTCGATGGTACGTAAGAGGGTGAGAAGATAACGCCCAGCGCCATCAATCACGGTCCATGGCCGGCAATGACGCGACCTGCTCTCTCCTCCCTCTTGCCTTCGCACTCTCACCCTCTTTGTTTTCTCCAACGCTCTCTTAATATTTTCTAGATCTACTTCGGAACTGATGTGGCTACGACTTTGTTTTCTACAAAATATTCAATCATTTTTAATCAGATGCGTTTCAAGAAAATACATCGAAAATATTTGTAATTTCCAAATTAAACACGAAAATAAAATTAATTGTTAGATCGTTGACTCGTTCATACCTCTGTAGACTACCTGAGTAATGTGTCCAAATTCTTATTATGAACAGTAGTAGTAAAATGCATTTATTAAGACACTTATTTGTTAGTTATTTACAAAGGTACGGATTTCATTAAATTTGACCGTGGGCCATCGACCTAGGTCCTTCAGCCCTTGCGTTACAATTCCTCGAGGTTTATTTTAGTTTCTATTTGGTACATAGTTTTCTTTCATTATTCATTTTATTTTTGACACGGTTGGTGCTGTAGTTTTGATGCTCGTTGATGGTTTACATTATCCACTGAAAAAAATGTGGCGATTTCCAATGAAATATTAGTTAGTTCAATCAATATTTTCGTTGGATCTATTGAATATGGACGAATCAACTAAATATTTCATTGTAAATCGCCATCTTTATTTCAGTGTCGTTTTCAAATAATTGTAACTTGTCTAAGATAGATGATCTTGAATGAATATTTTGTCGATTATTGTAATGGTCATCTACTGGAAGTATATAGTGGAGTCATATCATCCATTTGAACTATTGGAAAATTTTTTGTTAGCTCTTTCATTTTCGAGGCTATCGGTTGAATGTTGGTTTTTTCATACAGTGTATCATTTCTCGGGTTAAACGTCGGATTACGATGGTGGCACATATACGTGTCAGTTTTCGTAGAAAGCTCGTTTCCGCAGTTCTTATTTTGTTGAGGGCATTTTTTTTACAGTTGAGAAATATGGGATGCCCGTATTCGATGATGGGTCTACAAATACATTTATAGATTTTAGCAGTCTCTTTAGTTCTTATTGGTTTGTTTTGAAATGAGATTTGGCGGAAATGAGCTGTCCGCGATATAGTTTTAAGTTTAGCGGTTTCCATGTGCTTTTTGAAGGTCATTTTACAGTCAAAGATAATATCGAGATATTTCGCATCTGTTGTTGGTGATATGGTGGTATTCAACAGCTGAATAGTTGGAGAATTGGGTGTGAGTTTGTGATGGAAAATTAGAAGTTGTGATTTTTGGGGGTTATTATGAACAGTTTTTGATTGTTTTACGAATTTGCTCGTGAGATCGTGGAAAATAGAATGATTTTTTTATTCTTTGGGTGATAAATTTTCTGCGACACATCAAGGACTGCAAAGATATTCGAATTCAAAATAATTTGTAAATAGAATTCGGACAGTTTTTAATCAGCACTCAGATGATCTAAGATCTTTAGTGCAATTGTAATTTGAGAGTTATATCAAAAAGTGATAAGAAGGTGGTGTGCTGGGACTCTCGAGGGTTGCGGCGTGACGGTTACAGTCACGGTTACGCTCACCCCTCGCTGCGATATAAGGCGTCCACAGCGGTAAGCAGAGTGTAAAGAGCGCATCTGACGGGTAAAAGGCTCGGTGTGTTGTTAGTCCCGGACGGCAGTGGCCAGTTCTTAAGATCTTATCTCGGAGGTCACGGTGCTTATGCTCTTGGCCGCTAACATATTTTTAAGTACCGCGTACAGGCTCTTACCTTCAACTTTTGTACACAGCCGTGTGCCTCGACGAATATCACACACCGAAAAATTTCTCATACGACTCGAGACCAAGACACATTCGTACGCACGCTGCATTTCGCTTTATCGCCGGTATAGGGTGACGGGTTGCCTCGAGAGAGATGGCACCTGCCGCGCAAGGTGTTTCCAAACTTTCCTCGCTCCCGACCATCTCCAACTTCAACGCTACTCTGTTTTTGCCCCTCGAGCTCACGATCCGCGTTTTCGCGCTTTATTAGTACTCGTGTATTATACCTGACCACCTAAACCGTTTGTATGTCTATCCTCATTTTCCACCTTGTCAGTTCTTTACGAGCGAGTCTTCTTTTAAGACCGTTAAGATCAACTAATTTTCAAAAAAAAAAAATTTTTTTTTATAAGAATAACACCGACACACAAAAAAAAGTGGCGATCACTTTTGATCAGACCCACCTATCTCTATGTATTTTGACGCGCTGAATTCGAATCCGGGGTCAGATTGGCCAATATACCTTCAAATTTTCGAGTAAAATACTAAAAACCGTTAAAAATGGTCAAAAACAGCGAAAAATCGCACACTTATACATGAAAATTTTTTTCTTACACTAAATGAAGTATGATTTTTGTGTATTTTGATGCGCTGAATTCATATCTGTAGTTACTTTTCCCGTACAGCCCCGAAATTTTGAGAAAATTGCGAAGACTTTTTTCGGTGGGGTACCCCATTTTGTCCGCTAAAAAAATTTTTTTATCATGGCAGCTGAAAATTTTATTTCTTTCCTTTAAACACAAAAGATTTAGCATATTTAAATCCTTGGAATCAGAAATTTTTCTTTTGTTCATACTTTCATTTTTAGTAATTATTAGCAATTTTTTTTAGTTCTCGGGCTGTAATGGGCAAATGAACTTCAGATCTGAATTCCGCACGCCAAAACGTATAGGAAACTTCGATCTAGTTCAAAAATTTTGATCACTTATGAAATTGCGATTTTTCGCGTTTTTCAGGCATTTTTAACGGTATTTCGCGATATTCTTTTAATTTCGGGGCTGTACGACCAAAGTAACTACAGATGTTAATTCAGTGCATCAAAATACATAAGAATATCGTTAGTTAAAAAAAATTTCCAGTAGACACAAGTGCGATTTTTCGCTATTTTTGACCATTTTTAGCGGTTTTTTGCATTTTACTCGAAAATTTGGAGGCATCTTGACCAATCTGACTCCTGATTCTAATTCAGCGCGTCAAAATACATAAAGATACGTGTGTCTGGTCAAAAGTAATGACGGTGTAATTTAGACGACAATGATTTTTTTCAAATATTCTTTTTGTACGAAAATGTGTTTTCAATTTATCATGATCTATCATTATCTTTTCATTCTTTTTACGAGCTTCAGTTCAAAGATAGCTGACGTTCGTTATGGCGATCGGACACGGTAGACTTGAGAATCCTGGACAATGCGTTTCCTAAGCCGGAAGTGCCGACACCCTTTGTGTAATCAATTTAGCTAATCTTCACTGTCACGCATTAGTGCGCTCTTAAGTGCATAACGAGGCTATCGTCGAAAAGCGGTTTGATGAAGCTGTCGGACAGACTGATTTGCTCAGCACGCTAGATCTCACAAGGAGAGAAGTCAATTTTGTTCTACTCCATTGAAGTGTTGGATTATCTCGATTTTCAGGTTACACCGAGGGCGATTTCGTGATCGAGAGACGCGCACACAGGCGCGCGGAATGGCACGCGTCCGCTCGAGAGCGCAGGTGAATATCTTAAACGCAGGTGGGACGGAGGATCGTCGAGGATCTCACGTGAGAAGAGCGCACAAGCGCGAGAGAGTCCGTTCGTTTGCTCGAGGCACAGTGCACACCCCGTCTCGCTCTCTCCTGTATACTTTTGGCAAAGCCTCTTTCGTACAATTGTGGATATTCAGCCAAGATGCGAGCCGGCTATATCTTGCACACTCGCAGCTGCAGCTCCGATGTCAGTTACAAAATAACAAGATGTATCATATGAGCACCTTTTTCTTGCGCCATGCGAAAATTTCGCACGAGCTCAGCCAACTGCAATTCTGCCTCGTTACTTTTCATTAGACTCGGAGTTTTTTCCTCTGACTCTGATACTCGGATATAGTCAGCGATCCGGTAACCCATGTGAGCGCGAAGTTGTATATACGGGTTATTTGTTTATGCGAATTTATAAAACTTCGTCACCGTTGATGACCGAGACCCCGCAGGTGACGAAAAATGTCGCCTTTAGGGACACCATCATCGTAGTTCCGTCTTGATAGTTATCATTAATATACCCGTATCGAGCGACGGAGGAGAAAATCGTACGCTTTCGAGCGGGCCGTCTGAGAGAGAGAACACACTCGAGAAGCGAAATCTGGAGGATTTCTACTTTATCCTAGGGGGATCGCCCGGAAAGAAAGCTCCGCGGTGTTTGCCGAGAGCCAGCGCATGCTCTGGATAAAGCAGAGATATCCGCGAGAGTCTGACTGCGGAAAAGCTTCTCGACGGAGCGAGCTTCTCTCCGTTGACGCGTAGCGCCTTGCCTTGGCAATTTCCGGCAGCTGGGCTACCCCGGAACTACAGTTCCGGCATCGCGGGATCCCTCTTTTATCGGTCGCTATCTCTCCCTCTCAGGCGCCTCTTCGAAACTCTTCTTCATCGCATTATCCGTTAAATCGTCGCAAAACTTTTATGTGAATCAGCGAACGTCCCTGATTTCTGTGTTATTCCGTCTTTGTACACGTGTGACACATGAATTTCACTGATGGATGCCGTTTTGGTTTCAATCCCGGACGCTCTATCCAGACGTGAGAGACCGTGTCCATCTACAAGTCGCACGCATATATTCTGCAGATACACGCTCGTACGACATGCGATCATATATGTACACGAGTCTCTGCAACACTCATACCAATTAATTGCGAATGGCGGATCGCTATCGTCCTGGTAGATCTTTTCACAGTCACGGGTTACGAGCTTCGTGCTCCGAGGGGCTATTATCCCCACTCGGGGAACAAAACCCGAGGCGTACTGTGCCTAATAATTGCCGCGTAACCGCCACTCGCGCAAAAAAAAAGAAAACTAATGGATCGCTCGATTTTTTCGATCTTCAACGCTATATACGCTGCCGAAACGAGGAGCAGACAAGAGAATAACGAAAGATCGCGAGACAGAATAAACATTAGGTAGAAATTGTAACGAGCGCGTTACGAGAGCTGATTCTCAGACAAATATTCCTTCTCGTGTATTAAAATATTTCGTGACAACGAGCTCGAAAATGTTTCGGATAAGAATCTGAGATGAAGATAGAAATGTGTGAGAACCGGATGATTTTGCTCTTTCGAATGTGGATATATCGAGAGAGAAGGCCGATTCTGAAAAGCTTCACTGTTCGTGTGTCAAAATTTAGACACAACGATCTGAATACGAATGATTTCAGATCTGATTGCCTGTGTGAGGAAGAAAAATCCTCGATCGTATGAAATTCGGTTCTATATTGATTTAATTGTGTGAGCCTCACGGTAAACTTTCTACAAATTTTTTTACATGCACCTGTCACGTTTCCGTACAATTTTCTCTTTCGTCACGTAATGTTACGTTTTCATATACTCGTCCAATCTCCACCTTACATCGCATTCGATATAACGTTATCGCATTAAAGGGACTCCATCGAGATATGAAATTCTCCACGCTACAGCATATACACACGAGCGTGAGTTAGCGAAGCCGGAGAGCCAATGAGTTAGAAGTAAAATAGTGACGAGCGAAGTGGAAGTAAAATCGGAGATGCGAGATGGAATGCAGGCTCGCGTGTACTTCGGAAATATAGGCGGGAGCGCGGGCACCGCGCGGTGATTGATTTTTGTCGTCGCTCTGCTTGTGTCCCCTATCCCACTATCCACGTTTCTGCGGACCCCGCGGTTGTGCGGCGAGCCCTGACGTCGGCGTCCCGACGCCGTCCACCGATTGGTGGTTACCGTTCCCGGGGGGCGGCGCTAATCACCAGACCGTGCACGCCGGAGCTTCGTCAGTCTACTGCACTCGCTTCAAAAGCACTCTACCGTGTATCGGAACACACACACACACGCACGCACACAGACTCACCTCTTTCCTTTTCTCTTCCCTCTGTCACTCATTCCCGCTTTCCTTTGCTCTTCCTCTTCTTCCCATTCGCACGTGTATTTTTCTTCAAAGCTACGTGTGTTTGATTATTTTTCTTCATCCTCGTCTTCTTCATTCCCAAGCCTGTCCTTCACAGCTTTTGTCTCCTCGGTGCTTCTGTCTCGTTTCTTCCTGCCTGCCGCACCATCCTCAGGCTCGGCACTTTCGGTCGAGCACACTGGCAGACAGAGCGCTAACGAGGCTGAGGCGGTGTTGATCGTCGAGTATACTAAAATCAAAAAAAAAGAAACGTAAAACAAAGAAACGACCGAATTATACGAGCTTTCCAGGGATCGAGGAAGGGTGCTTGCATCATTAACTCATGGTTGTGGAAAATGTTTTTCACATTGTATTTCATTGATGGAGAAAGCTAAATTTATCGCCTCGATCAAATATTTTTGATCAGGAATGAATTTTTTTTTTCTATTAACAAGTGTTTACCATTAAAGAATTTGTTAATCTCGGCGACGTTTATGTATATGTCGGGAGCAAATAGGGTCTCGGGTTCTTACAAAGGCATTCGATATTTGCATGTAAATCACGATCTATTTTGTCGCTTTATTAGCAGGCGACGGAGCGAGAGGGTGGACGAAGGGCAATAATAAATATAGGAAAGAACAGAGTTCGGTGGCAATGTAGTTGATAAAGGCCGATAAATCGTGAGTAAAATGGAGTGATAATATCGCGGCGAAGCGGGCAACAGGAACAACAACGACGTCTCGGCTGGATGGCGGATCGCTCTGGTGGTGGGGAGTGACGAGCTCGGTTCGCTCGGTAGGAAAAAGGGACTTTGCCGCGAAGAGGGGAGGCCGCGAACGTTAAACGCAAGTTGTACTCTCTCTATCTTTCTCTCTCTCTCTCTCTCTTCTCTCTTTCCGCGACGCTCAGGAATGAGAACGAAGGCGACGGCGACGACGACGAGCGAGAAGACGACGATGATGACGAAACTACAGAGCGAGAGAAACGTTGCGGTGAGAGGCGCTCGACACTCGGGTGGGAGGAACCAATGGACATGCGCGGGTGTGCCGCGACACCACGGCCGCGACCTTCTGGCCACCTCCAGAAACAAAATGGCTACGCCAACACGCAAGCTCCTCGACAGATGGCGACAGTGCCGTCAACCGAGCTCGACTTTCACGCTCGCGTATCTTTTTCCTCGAATCCATCCTCCCCAATTCCAATATTTTTCGATAAAATGACGCGTTGTTTTGTTCACTCGTTACAACTTTATATTTATCTTCGTTTCAACATCTATTTTTTTCATGACACGAATTCAATGAATTTCTCGAGATCATAGTTGCGATTATTTTATATTGAAGGCTCAATTTTTTAAAATATTTTCACAAAGGATTTGGCGAGAAAAATTTATAATCTGCATATTTTATGTATTGAAGAAGTTTTGACTATTGCTCCGTGTATCAGGTATTATTGCGTTATATTTTAAACGGCTCATGACTCGCTAAACCACACGCGCTGGTCTCCGAATGCCGTTTGTTGTGAACTTGGACACTAATTTGTATTCCGTCGACGTATCAATGTTGACTGGCTCACTCGTCTCTTCCTATCCCCCTCCATTCGTCATCCACAATGCAGAAATCTGTCTGACCAGTGAATTGAAAGACTTTTTCACTTTCAGCTATTGAATCTTTGAAAATTTCAGTTTGGGAGTCTATATTCTCAGCCTCCTCATAGACACTGCTTTTGTCCGACACTGAAAGATAATTTTACAACCTTGATGACGATGAAAAAAAAAACAACATCGTGCGGATGAACGATGCAGAAAATATCAACGTGTTTTCCCGCGTAGTTGGCTGCGTTAAAATTTCGCGGTTGAGCCGTTCATGGGACATTGATTGGCGAGAGTTTCGAAGTCCGCCGGCTGGCGTATACACAATCCACGATCATTTTCTCTCTTTCTCGAGCGGTCTCCTAGCTCTCTCCCGTGTCTATATGGGCTGAATGTTTTTAGGACGGTAGATAGGGGACTCGTAGCATCTCATGCATATTCAACGGCACTCTCAACTCCTCCGTCACGGAGGGAAAGAACACCCCCTATTTCCAAGCCCCGGCCACCCACACCCGTCGCAGTTCGAGGCCCCTTCCCCGCCGAGGGCCCCCTTTCAGCCCCTATCTCGCGACAGAGAGAATATAAGGGAGAGATAGAAAGAGCGAGAGGCCGTTCGCTCCGATCGCTTTATATATCAAAAGTGCGGAGAAAGAGAAAAAAAAGGATATGGAACCTGCGCGATATGTAACTGTGCTCGCGATTTTCTTTTCTCTCTCGTGCCACACTTTTCCCATTGCCATTGTTCTGATGCCTCTAGAAAAAAAATCCTTTCGCTCAACCCGAAATCCATTTTGCTCTTCTGTCGTTGTTTGTCAACGAGTCGATAAAATATAAGAGAGTGGTTTTGCCTTCGCCCTGGAAGTATATAACGATCATTCGAAGAAGAAACAACTCCGCCGTGAAGACAGGTGGAACTGGCCAGCGCAGTTGTATCGCAGAGGTTGGCCAGAGCGTGCAACTTGGTCATTTGTTATCGGAAGGAAGCGCGCCACGGCGCAGCGCGACGTCCGAGAAAAGAGAGAGAGAGAGAGAGATGGAGAATAAAGAAAGTGCCGGGTGACCTCGCGTCCATCGGGCTAGCAGTATGTTCCGTGGAACAAGTTAAAGGTAGGAGTTTGCGTGGCTTCGACATGGCCTGCCTTGACCTCACGTGCCGCTCGATTCTCGGATACCGATAAGTCCTCGGTATATCGCTCAAAAGGGCTCCTACCCAAACTTACATCTAGAATCACAAATTTTCTAGAAAAAATCGATTCTTGCAGTTCCAAATAATACTCTCTACCAGCGTTTTAATGTTTCTACTAAATTTTTTAGTACTCACATATTTTTCGTTAAAGAAATGATTATCAACGTTAAGGAATTTGATTTTATTTGGTTTTATAATTTGCAATATAGTTTATTAATGTGTTGTAAAAATTGAGAGGGTAAATCGAATATATTCTCTGATGATGCATAATTTAAAAGTCAAACCGATAAACGACTTATAAATACGTCGAACACATGCAGACAAAGAGTGAGCTCATGAAAGGTAAAAAAAAAGCGAAGGGTGACTTGTTGTCACAAAGATTCGTATGATACTCGTTGAAAAGGTTTTTGTGAGAGATCCCGAACTTTGGAGTGGTAAAAGGATGTGTTCGGTTACGACAGCGATAAATTCCGGAACGGAGGATTTCGTAGTTGAGAGCTGCGGAGCGAGGGAGAGGAGACGAAAAGAGAAAGAGAGAGTGCGATATGGCTTAGACCAAGTTGAGTGTCTGTGGCTGTCGTTGCTTGCTTCTCTCATTCTCCTCCGTGGGGATTGATATTCCTCATCTTCCCCTTTGATATCCATCCCCCGTGAGGAAGCCAAGGACGCGGATCCCCTCTTGCTTCTTCTTCGATCCTCGCTTCCGCCTATCCTAAGCCTCATCCTCGCCTCTCTCTCTCCGTCTCGTTTTGCCTCCTCTCATTTCGCT
Source organism: Cremastinae sp. B BG-2022a (assembly GCA_030522605.1). Classification (NCBI taxonomy): domain Eukaryota; kingdom Metazoa; phylum Arthropoda; class Insecta; order Hymenoptera; family Ichneumonidae; species Cremastinae sp. B BG-2022a. The sequence continues at coordinate 63,087 of JAPYYX010000060.1, forward strand.
CTGCTCGTTCGGAGCATCCTTTGCTCGCTTTCAACCTCAACGAACGACAATCTTCCCCTATTTTCTGCCGAGAAGACAGATCGAACCAGCCTGTTTATACACGGACCTGATGATTCGCCAAATTAATTACTTTTGTTTTCACGAGTTCAAGACCCATCATCACCTCATATAACCACGATTTCCAACGAAAATACCAAAAATAAAGATTCGACAAAATCATTCGGTAGTTTCCGTGGAGTGGTTTTGTCGTAAAATTGTTTCAACAGCGGAAACTTTTTTTTCTCGTGAATGTATTTTGCTTGCGATCTTTTTCTGAGTATGTTATTCAACATTCTAGATAAAAGGGGTGCGTAATATACATATAAATGTTCCCTTTTTTTATTGAAATATTATGAAACTTTTTATTGACATGATTTTCAAGCGTAAACACACAGTAGGACTGCCTCAATTTATTTTATGGACATTCCTGTGTATCGGATAAAAAGAATTGATTATGCACCCTACGAACGAGCTCGGAAAATTAATCCTGTAAATTTTATACTCATTGAATGCGATCGGGAAGACAAAGGAGAAAAAAAATGTTGTTTTTGGTGAACCGCATGCCGGGGGTACGAATTATTATCGAGTCCCCGATTTCACCAAACTTTTTTGTCTTCCAGTTTCCTTTATTCTCGCGGCTCGGAATATGAGGTATGGAGGGCAACAATCAATATCGAGGTGGAGACAGGAGAGAACTGCCGGAGTCGAAGGGTGCCAAGTCTAAGTACGCGAAGGGGAAAAAGAGAGAAGGCTGGCCGGTGCGACGATGGTGGCAGGTCAGACGGAAGGGAAGCGGGAGAGAGAGAGGGCGCAAACGGAAAAGTGGAACGCTGCTGGAGGATCGGAGGGTGAGAATGCCGAAGGGGGTGGCGCCTCATATTTTGCTCATTAGCGTCAGCATCGTCGTCAGCGTCGGCAGGCCCTCACTTCGCGCGGCAACGAGGCACAGTTAAGGGGGTGGAGAGGGACCATCCATCATCTTGTCCTCCGTTTTGCCCGGCGAGGGGGCCGGTCCACCTCAAATTCCCCTCCGGCACGGCCTGGTTAGCGATTGTACGAGGTTACGTCCCCTCTCCGTTGCTCCGTTGCGCACGTACACACGCTCCCAGCCCGCACGAGCTTCCTTTCATCCTCCTCGACGGGCTAGACACTCTCCGAGGAAACCATCACTCGTGTACCTCTCGCGAAAGATAAATCGCATTAATCACCGACTATAGTCAACTTTAAACGGTTAATGCCACGTTCTCGGAATATTTTTCAGCCACGAAAGTGAGAAATAAAGAGATTAATGAATCAAAGGTAAAGAGAGATATAAAATATTATTTTCACGAGGCATTTAACCTCCGTGCAGATGTTGTATTTTTATCATTTTCGAATCACCGGAGTACTCTTTCCACCTTATCTCCTCGTGGGATCCCAAAGCGTCGGAAGTTTTTATGAACTGATTTTCGGAAAAGGTGATGTTCCCACGATCTGACAATCGGCCACGATAAAATAACATTCGTTTCATCGTTATCCACCTACTTTCGCATGAAATCCCGTTTTTAGCGACAGATCGTAAAGCGATTTATGCGTACGACTCGGCTGTAACGCCCGCCAGTAAACGTTAAATACACGCACCGGTGGAGGATATCCCAGTGAAACATGGTTGCGCCCGTATACAACTCTCAACGGAGCACGCGGTTAGTTGCCCGGTCGCGTAAAGCACTTTACTATACGAACGTGTATAACGAAACTGCATGCGCATATAGTGTATTTTGTCCTTTCTCCTCCTCCTCTTCCTCTGCCTCGCATCATCTACTTATAGCCACGATGAAAATATCGTAAAGTACTCCTCTGGTTCATATACCATTTCTTTCTCGTACCTTTTTTACCTTTTCTTTTATTATTTTTCCTTTAACGACACCCCTGAAAGTCGGCAGGTATAACGGAACATCAAAAAACTGCGAATCGGCACTTTCTACTTCCGTTTCGTCATTAAATCTGCTGACACTAAACGTGTGTCACGTGTTTTCACTGCCAGGCAATGACCAGAGTAGAATGGAGTTTCTGAAAACGCCACGCGGGAAGTTGTTTACGATTGAATTTATCGATGTATTTTTTTTAAGGTCCTTGTTACTTTTTAATGGATTTTCTTCAGTAAAAAATGTTCTTCATTGATATTTCAGAAACTATGCAGGAAAACTTCTAATACATTGAAAATCTCGCAAATTGATGTTGAAAGAACAATTTTGGAGCTCATGAATAAAAAATGATGCGCGCAGGGTTAATTTTTTTATAAAACGTTTCCAGTATAAAAAGCGGAAGGAGGACAAAAAATCATAAAAACGGAGTAGAGGTTTTGAAAAGCTCGTTTTCACAAGCGAAAGCCCTAATACGTGCATATGCTAATGCGATCTCTAAGTAACGAGAATAACGGTTAAGTTCAGTGCCTTCTCTCGCGGCAAGTGAGAGAATTGAGGTAAAGGTGGATGCGTTAAAACGTTAGATTCAAGATTCGAGAGGCGGAATGGCGCAAACATTGGGAGAGGAGAGGCTTGTTCGAGGATATCTGAGACTACGTGCAGGCGTACAAGTGTGCTTTGATAATGTATATATAGATACATAAAAGTGAAAACTATGTGTAGAGGGGCGAGATGCGAGGGTTTGGGTGAATGTCTGGATGATGCGACGAGGCGAGAGCCGAGGAATTGTGACGGAATGAGATGGAGTGAATGGCAACCGAAGGAGAAAAGGTATCGACGGAGAAGGAGCGAAGAGGAAGCTCTGCCGAGCGAAAAGGACAATTTCTTGGTGGGGGGGAGAGTTCCGGTACGCATCGTAAAGGGCAAGGATAGGGGTGGATGGGTTGGCGCTTGCGAAGAGAGGCGATCCGATGCTGTATGGGAAAGAACGGTGTGCGGGGGCGTATAGCGACCACCGTAGTCATAGTAACGCGCAGGCGCTCCGGAGCGCGACCACGTCGGACTAGACGACAGCCCTTCGACGTGCCGAGCCTCCTCAGCGCTTATACGAACCACCCTCTTATTCTCCTTTCGCCTCACTCCTTCTCTCTCACTTTCCCATTCTATGGCTGACTCGACCCGTTAACACGCACTAAACACCCCATGCCTCGTACGCGAACTTTACGGCGGTACACGCGTGTTTACTTCGCAAAGTGCCGCGTAGCACATCACGTTACATGTACAAAATGCTCTCGAGGCTCGAGCCTCTCTCATATGCAACTTATATGCGTCGGTATATATGTGCACACGTCTACAACGAAATTACAGAGCTTTACAGATTTCTGTGCTCCTTCGCATTTCATAATACTTTAGGAATGATGGGAAGAAAAGAGATCTTCATGAAAACTCTGGTTTAATTAAAGAATATCACCTCGCTGAGGTGAATTTCGTGTGATATATTTTAAAAAGAAAGAGCTCTCAGCGAGCGGTTACGACATATTGGCTCCAGCGGAGTCGAGAATGGAAAGAGACGTTAAGGAGTTTGGACATGGCACGAGTCAGATGAAAATGGAAGATGAAGCGCTCTCTCGGACCCTTGTCACTTGTTCGGAGAACCTCTGTGTGAATATAACGCAAGCGGTGGAGAAGAGAGGAGGCGATGAGAAAGCAGCCAGCCTTCTGCTTCTGACGCCTTGAGTGGTGTGAAAAAGCGTAAAATTCCCTTGGTGCGGAAAACATGGTGGCATGATCGAATCTTGTCGCGACGTGCATAATCAACACCTTGGCGAATCCGTTAGAGTCGTAGCCGAAATCGGCGAGGAGAGCAGATATAAATGATTGACCATCGAGAGGGAGGTTGTAAGAGTTTATTGTTCTCGCATGTGTGCCGTTTGTGTGTTAAGAGAGAAGGCGTTTGATGGCGTGTGTGCGAAGAGTGTGCAGAAGGAAACAAGGTAGCACGAGGCGCCGTGGCACATAAGCGGGATAGACCCATAAAAATGCTAATCCTTATCGACCGACGCGGACGGGAGTTGAGCTCGGCTGGTCGCTTGCTTGCTTGCTTGCATGCCATTAGCCTACAGACCTCGGAAACGTAACGCTAGCCAGAAGTTACGAGATATACCGATAGTCCCGATGAGACTCAATTCACAATACAAATCCGAATCAATTTTATACAATCGTTTTCCAGCATTGATCAAAATTATCCAACGATCAAACTTTTCGAATATAATATCCAACCCCATTCTGGAAGTTGTACCAAGTTCACTACACAGAACTTTACATTTGTTTGATTCGAGGAGCAACGCAAACGTTAACCAAAGTCGCAATGATGAAACTTTAAAAATATATAATGATATTGAAAAATATTGTCGAGAATGGATAAACTATTTGAAAGAATGTTTTTTTCACAATCAGCTGACACGAATGCGTCCGAACGGATGTACTTAAATACGGAAGTGCGTAAAAATAAAAATAAGTAGTACAAAATAAAGTTGCGAAGGTATGGGTCGGAATAGAATAGTTTGGGAGAAAAAAACGACAGAAGCGAGACTAATCTCCGATACGCGCCGATCGGATCCATCAATCTAGATTATAATTAATTGATAGTGGAACCACCCCCTGCGGTGGGTGGCGACGGGGAAAGGGCTGGAAGGGAAAAGTATAGGAAAAGATGAGAGGTGGGGTTGAAAAAGGAAGGCTGCGATGTACGTGTGAGCAAAGACGTATGGGAGTATCGAAGTCGCTGCAACCAGACTCCTTCCTCGCGTGTTAGTGTATTGCAACGAGTATTAGGGGTTGCAAGCAGGGGTGACTGTCGGTCTGTCTGTTGTCGACTCTTTATCGCGCCCCCGGTGAGTCGTCTTATGCATCTTTCATGAGGCAAGCCATCCAAGGGGTCCACGGCATCCGACGTTTTCCCTTCCTTTTCTTTTCTCTCTTTCTCTTTCTCGTGCTCTTCTCTTTTCCTTCCAATACAATTCCTTCACCGCTGTACCCTATATATTCGCTCTTATACTGCGCATTATCCTACACACATATCTATTTATTTGAGAAACTCCGTTCCTGTGCCGCCGAAACCACACTGCCATTCGGCCTAGCTTTCTTTTATCTATCTATATGCCGTACCTCTTTCTTCTTTCTCGTTTTCAAACACTTTCTCCGCGCTCTTTACGAGCTCACCAAGGATTTTCCGGAAAGTTTCGCTCGATCTCCGAAGTAATAAAAGCGAAGCCGTATGTGTGTCCTACCGCAACGAGCAATCGAAAAAGGACAACCAACTTGACAACTAGATTGTCAAACTCGAACAATTTTTTTAGCCCCGCACATTTTTACATATTTATACTGTTATATAAAACAAATGTAACGTATCAGTTAGAAAAAAATACGTGTATGAGAGAATATCATTGAAAAAAACGATGTGAAAGATTGTCGGTGAACTTGTCACATGGTAAACACATTTTTTTTTCATCCGTAAAACTGAAAGCTTTTTATTGCCGCTCTTTTTTATTTTATTTCAATGTTCACGTTTCGACAAGCGGGCGTGAGAAAAGTGCGCAGAGAGGCAAACGGGAGCGAACCGCGAGCGTCGGTGGTTTCATCCGAATACGGTTGGCCAAGGATGAGTTACGGCCTGGCAGATTTTGCGCGGTCTCTCCACCTCCGGACCCGGTCCTTTTACTTCGGTTTGGCCCGCGAGGTCGGCAGCGAGGAGACACTGGCGGATGTACCGCATTACGCAAACGTATCACGCTATGTAGCCCAACGAAAACAAACAGAGGAAAAGCCCGTACGCCCCCACGAAGATCTGTCGCGCAGCTAGCAAGTTTTGGACTATTCTACGGCTGCATAAGTAAATATAGGGCGCACGTTTACTAACATTGCATCTCTGTGTTCGCGCACACGAATATACAGACGAGAGCGCCACGATCTTGTCTTTTTTATTATTTCGTGGAGCGCATAATGTGCACATAGATTACGCACGTACATAGTTGCACAATGTTTCGTACATATTTACTACATTTTCTCCGAGTACAGAGGCTAACCATTAAATTTTATCTTCTCTAGTTTTCGTTTTCTCGCTTTCCCTCTTTCGCCTTTTTTATTTTTATTTTTTCAAAACTGTCCCATTTAATACGTGCAAGTGTCCATAAACAAAGACCCTCAAGGAGAGAAGCTAAAGAGGAGATTCGCAATGTAACAAACGAAAGGATTATGGCATCGCAGTTGCCTGGAGCTCGGTCGAAGATTCACGCGTATCACGAGATTCGCGTAAACTGGATGTCGGTGTGTATAGATTCCCACGTGAGTGTATTTATCGATGGTGTGTACGAGCCCGTAGCGCTGGCATGCATTCAAATTAGTGAGACTTCGTAGCCTACTCTCAGAGACCAATGTCGTTATTCGCGAGATACTACCACTATTTGCGCCAGGCGAGAACGTTAAATGAGACTTACTTTGAAACGAACATGCATGCACAAAAAGATGTATGCAAAAAGTATATAGATATACATTTTTCTCTCTGCGACTACATTTGTTTCTCAGTCTTTCTACGTTCGAGCTTTATCCAAAAAGTTTACGTATAGCACACGAATTATTCGAACAATACACTTCATCACCTAATTTTCTTTAAAAGCTGACGCTACGCCCTTCTGGAGTTTAGAAGCTCAGCCCGTTCCGTAGCGACTTTTTTCATGTTCTCATTTTTTTAAAGGTATCGAAAGTTCGAGAAAACTGTGAATTGAAATAGCAACTATATTGCGCAGTATTTAAAATATGAAGATTGTGTGTATAATCCGTATCGCGGTCCAAAAATGCGGGGTGAGAGGAAGATGAAGAGGAACCGAGTGAAACAGAAAGAGAGAGAGAGAGAGAGAGTGAGCGAAAAGGCGAGGTTTAAACGCGGAGGGAAGATGGGCGAGGACGGACGAGAACGATCGATGCGAGCCCCTCGTACCTCTTCAACCCCTCTTCACTTCCCCGAGCGAGTGTCAGAGCGAACGGCGGCGGTGGTGGCGGCCGTCATGGCGGCGCAACATGCAAATCAGCATGGCGCCGAGACGCCCTCCAGCTAACCCTCTTTCGTCCTCTCTTTCTCTTTTAACCAAAAGTACGGGAATGAGAGAGCAAGAGAACGAAAACGCCCGCTTCACCACCCACTGTCCCGCCATATAGCCACGGACAAAACCAAACCATCGACCAACAGACAGGCGTACCGACGCTTACAACAAGCGGGACACGAGCTAGGTATTTTGTACTCACGGTCTACCGGCTTTCATCTCTCTCTCTCTCTTTTTTTTTCTCTCCGTTTCTCTCAGTCTCTGAAACTCGTTGTTAGTTTCCCGGTCTCGTCTTTATTTCTTCCCTTTCGTCTTCCACAACCCCATACTTGCAACATATCCATGAACGTGTTTCTGGCCGATCTGCCTCTACAGTCTAACTTCTCTAGTTTTCGCTTATTGAAGCATCTTCGAACAACTTCCGCATGTTTCATTTTTCCCCTCGAATACCTCCGTTATTTATTTTTAACGACTTTTTTTATGCTATACATAATTGTCTAGAAAATTGTAAAGAAAATATTATCAAGTTGAAATCTCAGTTCTCTTTCGTCCTTGATTTTCAGAGTAAATCAAACTGGAGGTACAATTTTGAATAACCACATTGTAATAATACAGTCACTGTATTATTAAATAATTGCAATGCCATCGCCGGTGAATACGACTTGAACGTTTCTGATTTACACGTGTACTAATATTCATATCTTCCTCGTTTAACTTAAACTTTGAAATAATACGTTCATTGATGTTACAAAAGTCTTCTGACTATTAAATGGTTGATAAATTCAGCCCATATCATTACTTACAAGAGTCGATGAGAAATGTCAGGGGATGCATCAGTTTTTAAAGTGATTCGAATTCACGAAGTTCTTTACGCACAGAAGTGCACGACCGTATATATTTCAATGTTAATATACACCGACATATATTTTCGTATGCATTCCTGATGATGAATGCACCAGTCTTGCGCATGTGTATAAAGGGTTTCGCCATTTGGAACGCGTTTGGATGGGCGAAGCGAGCAGGTCCCGACAGAAGCTCACTCTTGGCAACCAAGCGTTCGTACATGTGCGAGAGCGTATTCTCTCTCGCCCGTAAAACGAACGAGAGCGAACGCGCGAGAGAATCCGCCGCCGCGGACGCCCGGCACATTTGAATACGTGCGAATAAATGCATAATAATTAGGTCAGTTTTCCTAGTCAGCTGATTCAGGCTTTCTCGTCTTGTCGGCAAGATATATACTCAGACCCCTGCGGTATTTGTCTCGAATTTGCCCCACGGCTTGTTGCTCCCAACCGGATCTTGCCCTTGATGAAGATACATATGTGGTTGATACCTATTCAATAACAAAGTGAATCGAATTAAAATCATTTCGCAATCGAATTGTATTTTCTATCATTGCAAAAAAATTAGATTATTATTTTTGTTAATCGAAAGACAGTCTTCTTCAACTGATTGGAGATCAAGAATTTGGAACAACTTGAATTCGAATTTGTAAATAATCAAATTAGTCAAGTGTCTTGGTATTTATCGAATTACAAATTTAACACAGGGATACAAACAACGATGTATTTTAACGTAAATTGAATTAGATATGTATCGGCCCTGGAAGAATTTAAATTTACGCATGATATGCGAGTAAACTGAATTCAACCTATATTTACGTACAATTTTACAGGGAAAAAAATTTTTATTGGCAGTATTCATGTCAACGGAAAAAGTATTGTGGAACATGGTTAATAAAAACATTTAGTCACAGATTAATGAGTAAAGTACTATATGTTTCAGGAATTAATTTTCATTCAGCAGAAAGTGAAAGTCAATCAGATCGATAATTTGTTTGGCGAGTGTCAAATTGCCAACACTTTTACGATGAGGCGCACAGAAACGTATGTTTAACGTGCATTCATACAGTTCGATTGAATGTCGAATACACAGGATTGACGAGCGAACATGCACTCGATATAGATTTTTAATTCAGTTTAATTATCGGTATAAAGCTGAAATTCTTCTCGTCGTATACTCGTCCCGCTATGCCTCTTTTTTCGCTCTTGCTTTCCTCGTGATATATTGTGTAAGTATATTTATGTCTACGCACTTTTTCATTCGTCCTCGATCCGCATATCATATCACCCTACTACCGTTTCGCCGGACACGACTTGCTCGTGCTCTCACGCGGCTCCACACAGAAGGCAATCTGACAAAACGACTCCGCACCGATTGCCATTACGATATTATATTTATGATGCAATTAACGAGAGCACGGGCGCGAGAGCTGGGTACGCAAAACGAAATAATAAACAGCCGGGAAATAGGTTTAGCGCCGCGAGCGAGGCACTCGAAGAAAGGAAAATGCTCGAAAACAGGTTGTACGAGAGCGCAACCACAGAACCCTAAAGCCGAACACTTCTTTTTTTCCTTTACTTATTCACTTTTATTTTTTTTTTTGCAAATATATATCGTTCGGAAAGAATCGATTTCTTCCGTCAATTTCCGCACCCGGTTCTGCCACTCGCGTACTCTCATTTCATCGATAAATCAGAGGAACTGCGACACATTGCTGGCAAACGCAGTGTGTGGGTAGAGTCAATATGCACAGTGGTTAACGCGGACATATGCATTACAGGGCTGCTAGTTAATGGTGAGAAATTTATTCTGAAAAAATATAAGAATCGACAAAAAAGCGCAAACAGTACTCGTGTAGAACTTTCTGACATGGCCCTATTAATTTTCCTTCTATTATAAATATTATTACCTCAATTTAAATACCACACATACGATGTCATTAAATTGGATTTCTTATTCTTCTTGCACGGAATATTTTCAAGTTCAAAAGGAAAAAGAGTCCTGATAAATTTGTTAATATGCAGCTGATGCGAAAAAATTGGCGCATCGTCGATCGACTGTGACCCGGTGGAAGGAGAGAGAACGGGATTGTGGGAAAGTGTATGAATTCCGGTGTCAAGGTCGTATCCGGACATCCCCCGTAGACGTTCCTCGTCACTACGTCATCAACGGGAGAGCTAGACTGCCACCACAGTGAGTACGACGGTGGAGTCTCGGCGAAAGCGCTCTCTTCGTCTGCAATAGCGCATGCAGAAAGCGCGGCGTACCCAAGAGTTTGAGTTGAATTTGAGTCGTGACTCGCGAGGCAAAGCACGTAGCCCGGGGCCGCGCAGGCAGCATAGCAAATGCTCCAACCCAACAGCCATTCCAGTCAGCCCGGTAACCTTCGCCACGCTCTACACTAGTACGCGCCGGCCGAGAGGCAAAGATAGCGGGGAGAGAGCGTAACGTCGCGTGGATTTTGCTTCCAAGCATAGCAGCCGCGTATACGGCCTACACATCCCCCTGCCGCCCTCTTCTTCTCTTATTCAACTCCGATTTTATGCAGACACTGACCTTCCTCCCAAGCCCCTCGGCTTTCTCTTCACACTACTCTGCTTAACTAACGGAGAAAGTTTCAAATTCGGTTGCAAGGCCAAGCGTACCACCAAAAATCTTAATGCTCAAACTGTTTAGATGCAAGCTCTCTGGGTTGAATGTTCAACTAATATAAACGTCTGTCAGGGTTAAGAAATCAAAATACTGTTCAATTGTGGTAAATGTAAAGCTAAAAAAATAGTCTTTAGTAAATCGACGTTGAATTATTTTCATTTTTTAATACTTGGATCTAAGAACCAATACAGTGAGTCAAGTAAAGTGCGAAAAAAGATAAAACATCATCAATTTTACGTATTCAGTTTGGCGGAGACAGTAGCAAGTGTGGCGTCGAGAGCATTAGCACACAATCGAAACAAAGATGGTAGGCTACCGCACCAGAAAAGAGCGGGATAACTGAGTATATGTATATTCGAATGCCAATGTTCCCGTTGGCGGCGTCGACATGGTGACTGTGCGAAGGCTCTTTCTGCTATAGGTCATAGGTCAGATCGCTGTCTTGATTCCCATTGTGTCGGCGGCAGTTTTTATGTCCGTTTGTCGACCGAACTTTGGGACCAAGCGCGTGCGACGGACCCTTGAGTCGCAGCTTTCCATTGTTTACCAAGAATTCAAATCAGAAGGATATCAGATCTGGAGGAAGTACATTCAAGCCTAGCTCTGTAATGCTCATCGCTTCACGTTCATCAATATCTTTATCGAAACCAAAATTCACATCGAACGAACGACAGATGTACAAATTAGTTTACCAGGACATACATATTGCGTGTAATAGTGAAGAACCGAAGCCAAGAAGCATATAAATCCTTGCGTAATACAGCTGCGAGTCAATAAAAAATTTTCAATAAAATAAGAAGGATATACATAATATCAGGTTAATAATACATGTGTGCCCTGAAGGATGGATGACGTGAATGTGACATAACTAGTGATATACAAGTGATATACAAGTGATAGTTGAAATGTGAATAATCAGAAAAGTTCAGAATGTGATATACACGTCAAGCTTCCGGTTTAATTCCGAGTGTCAACCATTATTGCGACTGTGTCGTTTCCCTCAAACATAAGCTCATCTATAATAACAGCTAGAGCTCCAGGTCTCGAGAAGCATTTGAATTGACCATGCTGTAAACATTGAGTTCATTTAGAGGTTGTACAAGTCTGATCTGCAGCGAAACACGTTTGTGCGGACCAGGTAGGATTCGTAGATGGGTTCAGCTCACAAGAAAAAGGAACTCTTGACGTTGTACATAAATTCGTCTAAGTGAGCTCTTAGCATCGATCTTCGATCTCGAATGCCAATAATAGAGCAATGTTAAATCGATATTTCTTGTTTTTTCTTATCCGAAGTTCTTCATCCCATTAAACATTTTTTCCTGTAGTTTATTTTCGATATTTACATATCTTGTGTCGTAATATCTTACTAACCAATATGGAAATTATCCTGAAAACAGAATTGGTCAAATTGATATAAGGTTGAAATATATTTTCAATAATACAAATAATCACAGAGTAATAAAATTTACAAAGAACATTTTTCATCGTTCGAAAAAAGAATTACGGAAATTTCAATACTCTATCACAGTGTAAAATAATTTTTGTTCGAGCATAGTACTTCGACATTAGCTATTTTAACGATGGAATTATACTGAGCTTTGCGAGAGCGATTAGAAGTAGAAAGCAAAAAAAGCACGGGCGGAGCGCGTCCGATATCGTGAGCCTTCGACTGGTTGAGCTCGCGGAGTACAGAGGGAGCGAAAACAAGAGACGGCTGTCTAAACAGACTTTAAAGATTTGAAAATGTAATGGCTCCGGGCTTTGGGCAGATTTGCATGTCACGAGCGCGCATCATATATCTGGATTTAGTGCACTTTGGCCTGTTCTCTTTCTCACCGTCTCGAGGTTCTTCGAGTTCTCGTCGTTTTCGCTGTCGGAAAGCGGAGAATCATATACGTTATAAAGGAGAGTAGGTCTCATCGTTACCACACCCTCTCTGATCCGCCACAGTTTCTCAACGAATACACGGCGATTGTACAGACTCGAGAACGAAAGCTCTAAGGGGTGAAAACGCTTTCAGGATCAACGCAGGACCCTTGCGTCAACGCCACATTCCGGCATAGTACCGAACGCCGTGAAAATCTCTAGATATGCAGAGACATTAACACCGCCTGGATTACTCAATGAACTTGAAAGTGATTTACGGGTCTGGAGGGTTGTCCTATTGATAGCGTTAACGAATCACAACCCTTCACAGTAACCCGCTCTTAAATATTTTTTCACGAATATTCGAGGGAGGAGAACAATGACTCGTAAATATTGAACTACAGTGCTCAAAAATTTTTTTTTCAATGATTCGTAGTCAAATGGAACTACTTTTCATTTAGGATTGTTATGAAGATATCAGAAAGAAAAAGCAAAAATTCTTTTCAAAGCGGGAGGAAAAACGAAGATTCGCGAGTGCCAGACGCGTGCATGGCTTATGTGGTATGTTAAACGTCGATGGGACCATTCATTGGTAAGAAAAAGAAATATAAAGAATTTTGCAAAAGGAATAAACTCGCAGCTCGTGCTCGCGTTCGTGCACGCGCCTACACGCATAATGGGGGTGTATAATACGCGAGTAAGCAAGACAATGGACGCATTGTGCATCAGGTAGATAGGTATAGGGCGGACGAATGGTCGGACTATAGTGAAGCGAGCGTCGTTTGGGCATATTGACAGACTAATGATCGCACCGAACAAAGGCTGGACCGTCACGTGGTCACGTGGTCACGTGATGGACCGTTTCCGGCGATGGAGCGCGCAGCGTCGGCGTCTGTTGTTGCTACTGCTACGTTCGGCCCCAAATACCGCGCGAATCTCATTCAAGCCTGTAACCTCGCCGACGCGAATCATTGAAAAGGGACCGAACCAGAGAATGCGTAGTGCGATCGACAAGAAGAACGACACGCATCAATCAGGGAATGCTCCAACTCGTCGATTCATCGAATACGTGGACCAGGTGTACCGTCAACTCCCAACCGAGCCCTGGCTGATTATTCGTCTTTCGGTGTCTTCTGAATCGCTTGATTTCCAACTGACGAACTCCCGCTTCGCTTTGCCAAACGGCCGATTCTGTCACATTCATCCCGAAACCGAAAAGAAATAGAAACTGTACTTTGTAAAAATTCTACGAAGGAATTCCTTCTGCCTAACGAACTGCCTACTTGTTATACATTGAACGCTTGTTTATGTTTCAAAAGTTTCGGAATTTATCTTTTCGTGCAAAATATTTCAAATTATTTGCTTATGCAGAATAATGAAATTTATTGGTTATTACTAACAAGAAACGAAAATAAATACAATAATATTTTAGTGGAGACCTATCTAGCAATTGTTAGCTGAACATCTAGATACGATCTCGGGTTCGTGAATTGAACTAGTCAAGGTGATTTTAACGCAGCCCCGAGGGACATTGAAGATCATCGCGGATATTTCGGCGACGAAGGGTGCAATAGGCCAGAGATTGGCACCCCTTTTTCCCAAACCAAATGCCTGAGGGAGCGTGAGTTCTCACTTTTTCTTTTGTGGTCGTCATTCCTTTTATAACAGTGTTGTTACTATTTCTTTTTATTTTTAAGTGCATTACTAACGAGACACTAATCTTATTGATTCTTTGCAGCTTTATTAATGACGTGCAATGCATTATGTATATCATTTACTATTCATTTTTATTTAAAACGAAATGTCTAAGAACAATGTACAGCGTGTTTCAAGCGCAAAAGACATTCAGTTAACCGTCATTACGCCTATAAGATTTTGAACGTAATCTAACAGCATTCAAAAACGAATGTTCGTATTCAGCGTTTGCGCACGTCGCGTTTATGTAGTGATAGGACACAAAGTTATCATACTTGCAAGAAGTAGCTGTCCCTTCTGCGCTTGATCTTGGACTCGGGTCTTTCAAGATGATCGTCGCAACGTGTAAGGCGTGCCTTGCCGTGAAAGGAAAGTAAGAGATAAAGAATATAAGAGGAAGGTACTCGCAGGAGGAGAATGCTACGAGTCTGTGAACGACCAAGAATCATGAGAAGAAGAAAAAGGAAGGACAACTAGGGGGATCGAAGAGGTTTACCGGGAGACAGGAGCCGCTAATGAGACCATGTGTAATTAGGGAGCTCTCGCGGCCTAATGAAGCGCTTACCCACCTCGGCTACTAACCCTTTCGGGCGTGTGCACTTATACTCTTGCTCGACGACTCGACAACCTTGCATACTTTCTCACATACATATCAGCGTTTATTGTTTGAAGGTATGCATGTTGTACATCAACACTTTTACCACTCACGTACATGAGTGTGAAAAAAAGTCAGCTAACAAGTACAAAACATGTGTCGAGAAAATTTTGTTTCGCAAAAACTATACGAATGAACATGGAGATAAACAAATTCTCCATATCCGCTCACTCAGTGACCCTTCATGCATTAGCCACATTGATGCAAAGTCTGATAACACAATAACAGACCGCTCAAATTTTTGTAACGCTTTGACTAGGGCCTGATCGTAGATGAAGCTGGTCTGAAGGTTTTTCCTGTCAAAATTGCATGTAACGAGCACGGTACGGAACAATGGCGGTCACCGAAAGAATGTGTCCGCAGAGAAATCAGTAAATGAAATCTTTATTCATCTAAAATTTGAGTTGCATTGCCGCATTTTTTAAAGTTTCAATCCATGAAACCTTTTATGTTTCGCTAATTTTAAACAGACAAAATGTTCAACTTTTTGAGATGTAGGATCAAGTTCGTGTATTTTTATTGCTAAATTGCTGAGTATGCAAATGAAAAAACGAAATACAATTTTCACTCTCTGTCTTGCTACGAAATACCTAAAAAAATTACCAATATAAGTAACAAGAAAGAATAGATCTATCTGTATATAATTTTCTGATCGTTAAGGTTTATAAATATGTGTACAGGAGTTGCGACGACTTGACAACGTCAATGAAGGTGCGTATACATCAGAATTTCACTTTTTCGCGAATATTGCAAGTATTTTATCTACCCTCTAACCACCTCTTTTCTACTTACACAGGTAAATAGATGTGGTCGAGTCCCGAGATTTTATATATAACCGACTATTAATGACGCGTGTATTTCAGCGTTGGCACGTGTTCACGATATTATTTATTATTTATGCTAAGTTATGCGCACACGACCATAGTCGAAACAGCAATTCATGGATACATACGTAAAACCAAACCCAACAACTACGGTCGACCGACTATCTGACCCACTCTTCAGGTCATTTTCCCTCTTCATTGGTGCAGTTTCATTCTCCTTTGACATATTTATATCAATTACGTGTCGTTCTACCGGACCTGGATTGTTATGTAAATCGGTGGATCCGCTTTTACACGATCACTCTCTGTTGTTCCCACTGAGTGCACAACTTATCTCGATAAAGACGTTACATTTACCAAATATCGATATATTGGCTACTAGAACAAAATGATCCTTTAAATCAGCATAATGAATTCTAAATCTTTAAGGAACATTTCCCGCACTTTGAAAGAAACCGCAATGAATAGACGCAAATCAAGATTATCATAAATTTTGTTGTTTGCTGAGATCATTCTAAAGAACACACAAGAGAATGTGAAATTGGAGTATGGATGAAAGCATATGTGTAAACGTGTGAGAATGCGACAAAAAGAGAAAGAGACGCAGTACGAGAAACAGAGCTGGTATTCGCGAATTGGTTGCGGCGGAGAGTGTACGGTGAGAGGTCGTTGGAGCAGGTCTCAGTGGTGCTTTCAGGTTTTGATAAAACGCCTAAACATCAATCGGACTCGAAAACTGGCCTGTAATTCGAGTTCCATGGAGACAGCCAGGAAAAGTATCGTCAGGCGTTAAACAGAGTTGCTCCTGTGGGAAGTCGGGTCAATAGATGAGCGTCGAGAGGTAGAGGTCGGGTGATGCATCCGTTGAATATGTATGAGCCCGCGACACCCCATAGTATGGAGAGACTGAACCGCACTATCTGTGGGTGATAGTAGGTATGTTGTATGTCTCACTGGGGTCTGCCGAAGCGACTGCGGCTCCGGGTACCAAGGGTGATGGCGGCAGCATTGGCGGCGGTGCTGCTGGCGGTGCAAAGCTCAGAGGCAGCCGGGAACCGAGCAACCCCGACGAGCTCTCTCCAAATTCAGCGAAAGTGAGACGGTCTGATATATTATCAGTAGAAAGCGCAAGGACGGATTCCACGTTATATGTGTGTAGGGGTGGAGAGGTGTATGTGCCAGCCCCGCGATTTCCGCCAGCCATCCGCCATCGGAGATACACACTGAGAAGCAAATGCAAGAGCGAGATGGAGAAGCTTCCGCATATACTCTCCTGTTATACCGTCGCAAGAACCACCCCAATGGAAACTCGAGAACCAGTACTGGCTCTGCAGCCTCTTCCTACCCATCATACACACTCTCATGCTCTCGCAGTTCTCACTATGTACCTCGTCTCACTCGACATACCATGCAGCACCACTCAGCAGCAGAGACCTGTCGCCAACGAGTAGAACGTTATCTTAGGAGACAAAGTTACGTCGTAATTCCTTCGCGAACAGATGCCAATGGCTGCTCTAAGACGATGGTCGTAACCATTTTCGAGTGCACACAAAACAAAAAGAGAGAGGGACAGACATAAAGAATTATACAGTACCTGTCAGTCGCTATACGTTTGCAAAGTGAAGCAAAGTGTGAAATATAGTGGTAAAATCACGTTCTTATTTGGTCAATCAATACATGTATACGTTTGGTTTCTCAAACTAAGAAATATAATGGTCACACAGTATTAGCAGGCATTTTGACGTACAAAGATTAGCTGTGAAGTAGTTCAAATGTTGTCGATAATTCATGTTTTAACCGAGGGTAGAGTCATTTAGCAAGGGGTTGATCCGCCACTAAGAGTAGCATAATGTATTTGATCCACTAAAAAGGGAGAGAAACGTTATCAAGTCAACGTTGAATTCTGCAAGACAGCAGAAGATTTATTATGAGATTAGGGTACGCTCTAATTAATGCCCATTAAAGTTATCATGTACATATTATAATTTTGATGTTGCGTGATTGGAATGCATGCATTCAAGCATCCCGTGACATTTTTGACAAATTAATACAGATCTCTAGGATAAATTTTACGCGTACTTCAGTCAACACTAGAAAAATAATTTGGATATTATGCTTTTTTATTCTTACTATTCAATTTTTTTGTATCCACCGTGTACTTTCTACAAAGCGTAAAATACAAGGAGATACGATTTTCAAAGATATTGTAAGTTTCCCTCTCCGTAGCATTAATTTCATTGAAAAGTTCGAAAAATACGTATATTTTGATATATCAATCGGTTCAGTACGAAAATTCATCTCAGATTAACATTTATTAATGCAAATTCTATAATAATATCTTTGAATTATTTAATTAATAAATTGAATGACCATGCGAACTTTTTTGCAGCCTTCAGGTGAATCAGAATTCTCTTCGAATGTGAATCAATAAACTGTAATTATTGAATTTAACTTTTTACGATGGTGCAAATCAAGAGCACAGATCAATGTCACCGTTCGTTGAGCATCACTGCAGCGTACGCATAGCATTATCCTTTGTACAGCTGCAGAATAGAGTGGGGGATCAGCTAATCTATCGACAAAAAATGATAGAATAGTATTCCGTACCAGAACCATCATGTATGATTTATCTCTTACTTTCGCTCAAGAGGAAGACACAAAATGGGTACAGCAGCCAATATGTTATCGTCATATCAATAAACAATTTTTTGGGAATTTTTCAAAATTTCCTCGGAGTCCGCTAACCCAGTGTACTCTGAAAGTTAATCATTTCATTGATGACAAAATTTTGCATAAAGCAAGTTCTATTATTTAAAATAAGTATTTTTTGAAATCTGGATTTTCGTTTAATCCGACCTTATTCGACTTAATATAAACTTGTAACAATTTTAAGCTTTCCTAAACTACGCTACCGATAAAGCGTGCATTCCATGATGAATAAATTCTAAGACGCGTTTTTTGGAAAGTACTTGGTCCTGACTATGCAGTAATTATCTGACGCTTCTTGCAGCGATCTCTTGTTCTTGCGCTATCGAATGTCTTATAAATGATGCATCGTAAATTATGCTTCTATGTTGTTTTTGCCACTCTGTTACTTACAGTTATCCCATAACGTTGCAACATATGGTACATATATGTTCTCAGTTCATGTACGCATCAGTTACGCAATGTAAATCTTCCTAGCAAGTACAATTAGTAGAGAAAAGAAACGTGAATTATAATACGTCTTGCTGAGCACATATATTATTTAGAAAAAGTACGGTGAATATTTCCGCACACAGTGGATCATTCGATGTATGAAATAGGAAACGTTTTCCGAAACTTGAATAATATCGAACTAAAAATCAAAACTTGATAATAAATAAGCTATAAGAATCTTTTTTGAAATGTACAATTTTTACTTTAAATTCAAATAAACACCGTACCCCCATTTTCGAACTTTTGCGAATTTCCATTTCTACTTTGGGTTAGATATTGTCATTATAAGACACCAAGATTAAAGTTCCAGTAGTCATATAGAAATAAAGTATGCGTCTTCATTATGTTGTTTTTAATAAGAATGGAGTTTGAAGCGAGGTGTCCAAATGGTATTTTTGGATTACGTACTGCAGATAGCATCGGAATAGAGATTAATGATCCTTTGAGGATATGGTTTGGTATTTGATATGCGGGGACAACTGTCGTAGAAAGATTGCGTTACAGATTTGTGCAGTCTTTTGGAGAGTGACGGTCAAGCATGGAACGCCGAAAGTGATGATTAGATTTGTTTATCGCGTGCTTTGATCGTATGAACTACATTTGTCTGTCTCTTATTCTGAGTCCTTCTGCAATTTTCAATTGCTTTTACAAGATACTAGAGAGTAGGAACACTTACATACGGGAATACTCCTATACATACTGTAGCTCCTAAAATGGCCCCCGGCGATTCGGAGCCCCATTGCCATCATGGAGCATGTAGAGGGGTGCCCACCTATCCTCGCCGTTATACGTGCACCATGGAAGCCGGCTTAAGTACCTGTCCAGTGAACCGAGGTCCAAGTGTCTCCAAGCATTTGATGTATTTAGGCAAATGTAGCACCCACTACATAATAAAAGCAACTACGAGATAGATCGCTATTGAGAATGGAACAGAATAAGAGAAGGAGCATGGGGGCAATATTTGAGAGAAAAGCTCTCACGATGGGTTTTGAGAGGTAGAAGGGCGTGTGATGTATTTATAAAAAGGTGTCGGGTTGGAACTAAGGAGTGCCGAACGGTGAGTGAACGGGATGCCCCGAGGGAACTTTGGTGACGGGCCAGTCCAGAGACAGGGAAGTGACAGATAAAAGAGAATTCTATAAAATAGGGTGCAGGAGATAAACTGGATAAGGGCGAATGTTGTAACCATGTATATAATTCTACATACACTCGAAAAAAGAAAAGGAAAGACATACATGTATGACACAACTTGAGGACATGCACAAGGTACAAGACGCGAATGCCATTTTTGCGTATCTTGAGGAGGGCATAGAGACGATGCTCGATTCTTACAGATTAAGACGAAGTCGAAGAAATTATTCCTAATTTTAATTGTGCAAAAGGGAAATTCTTCAGCTGAATCAGATGAAAGTTGAACATTTCACGTAGATGGTAAATATCGAAATGCTAGAAAATATTTTTTAAGAACAGTGTTCGTAGAATAGTTGATCGGAGCAGTCAGCAAAAGTACATTATCCGTCATTGCTCTGAACTGTCAAAATTCATTTCACGCTTCCGAGATCGGGTGTGTCAAGTTCGGGAACGATGGAGAGTAGGGGAGTTGATGGGAGTACAGATAGTGATCTACCAACACCTCTGTCATAGAAAAACTATCAAACATTGTCAAATATACATATAGCTGCTACACGTACATTGGTTTCAGAAATTTTCTAAAAAAGAATCAATACTTTTTTCAAGGTAAGTCGAGACTCAGATTTAGAACTTGAACGGACATCGGTTGTGTAGAAAGTATGTCGAAAAAAAACAAGACGACCGGGAAGAAGGATTGTTTGTCGATCCGAGCTGTCTCGTAAGTCGCAATCACCATGCAAACTTGATCGTACGTAGTGTGTTTCAGTTAAGAGTGTTTATCGATCGGCAGAGACCTTGGTCTACCGTCATCCCCGAGTTCGTGGCTTGCCTACGGAGCTCTTGCTTCTGCTCCCATGTCGTGCCAGAAGCTTTTGACACTCTGAGCACGTACTCGGGGCAAGGACCGCCGCAAGCTCGCTCACTACCTCGCTACCGTGCCTCCTTTCCCTCTCTCGCTCTGACCCCGTCCCGACGTGTATTTCTCTTCCTTCGCCTCCTATACCCACTGCCTGCCGGCATCTCGATTCTCCTGTCTCGCTCTTTTTGCTTCCGAGACTTTGCTACTCCACCTCACCCCCGAAGCCTTCGTCCAGAACGCGCCATTGTACTCCGCCACAGCACTAACCCGTACTTACGATGCTCACCAAACGGGTATGGATTTTCTACAAGCGTTTCTACGGCTGCCCGTCAGTATGTTCTCCACCTTTGACATACGCTTCAAAACAATTTCTTTATCACAGGATTATAAATTACCACCTATATTCTCGTATATTGAATGAAACAATGATAATATACAGTATAATTAGTGAAACATCTTTCAAACATGAAGCGAATTTAACAAATATATAATTGCGTGAGATTTCTTAGTTCTCCCTTTAATTTATATTTGGGAGAAAAGGTTTGGCAGACAACAGAGCCATGAAATTCGTTTAGCTTACTACGCAAAACTGAGAACAGCGTACTTAACGTTTCACCTTTTACTTTTTTCAAAATAAAAACAAAACTGGATTCAACTGCTTTTTCATGGCATCTGGTTTCACGGTAGAAAATGATCAACTAACTCCAAATTTTAATCCATGTACAAATTCGCTGTATAAACACAAATGCATTTTTCATTAAAACTTATGTTGAATGAAGATTTTTCGATCATGATTTTTTGAACCTCAGTGAAATAGCATTCCTTTAATATATCAGGTGATATTTCCCTATGTTTTATTGTAAATGCAACGTAATGTTCAGTGGAATTTCTCAAATCCACAACTGACAGAAATTTAGTTTATCCTAAAAAATCCCAAACAACCACAAATCCTTTTGATCCTGCGTTTATCGCATAGCGCTCAAGAACAGATTTTATGCGAATAGAAACATCAATTAAATATGACGAAGAACATTATTGAGTCTATCAAAAAATGTTATACAATGTACATTTTTAACAATATATGCAATTTACAGTTTTTGTTCGTGTGAACAACAAAATATAGGTTGTAGTGAACGCAGCTAGACCTGAGGACGGAAACTCGTAGCGTGAGTCAGAGCGCAACGAAACGCTATCCGAAACAGCGTGTAGTGCTAAACAATGCATTCTGGTATGACAAGTGACACCAAAACCAACAATGGAACTGAGAGAGCAACGAATGGCGGCCATAGTGTCGCATAGCTTGTTACCGGTATTGGCACCTACTTACAGGTCGGTTCAAATTCTACTGAATATGATTCCTTATGATTTCATACATTGAACGTGTGTAAAAGCTGTTCGACATGTAACTTTATGAGAAACTCCCGAGTTTGAAAACTTACTGAAACTAATGAAATATATAAAGATATTTCGAACAATGTTTGAGGTGTATCTCAGCATGCACACTCGTTCTACGAACATTTCTATGAAACACTTGATCAATCCATTTTATGGATTTTGAGACAATTCTATCATTAGAATGGTAGTCAAACGGGCGATTGAAATATCTTATCGGACATCGATATATTGACAATAATAAAGTAACAAATGTTTCGAAATATGTGACTTAGATTCGTTACAAAATAATGAATCAATATCCGAGACCAAAGAAATATGTCCATTGGCCTTTACTGGTTAGGGTCGACTCGCATATGAAGAAACGAAAGAGCCTTCTTCCCATGACGTTATTAACTATGATATGGACATAGTATTATATTGTAATGTAATACAGATCTGTATTATAGAACATCAGTACCATTGCAGGAACTAACTGGAAGTCCCTATAGGCCAATAATATGCCTTATGGTTCTAACGTAGCGGTACAATAACGTCAGTCAGTTCTTTATGCGAGTACAGGGCAAATAGATCACATAGCTCGCTAATAAGCCAAGCCGCTTGGTGCGAGTGTGACCCTCTTCGTCTTTTTCCGAAACCCCTAATGCCTACGTTACTTATATAAATTTCTGTACCTTTCTCACCCTCGTAGCATTCATACAAAGCAAAGAACTGCTATCCACCCCTCTGTTTTTCCGTTTTCTTCCAAAAATTCCAATCGTCTATCGATTCTATTAGGCATTACGCATGGCAGTTATTAGAGTGTTACACTCGTACAAAAGGGAGCTCCGGTATTGTCATGATAATGAGCTCAGCAATCGATCTACCGTATTTATGTAACCCCTAAAAAAGTTCGCGAAGTCAGAACAGAGTGACGTTAACAAAACTAAACTTTAGTTATTGTCCCAATATTCCCAACCTGGGTAAAAAAATTTGAACTCGAGAAAATTGAATTTTTCACCTGTTGTTCACTATAAACAACTTAAACGGGAGATTTTTTATTTGCATCTGCGTCGTTATACAGAAAATGGGCATTATATTCTGAATACATTATCAGAAACTGCCAAAATAAAACATTGTGTTAACGCGTACATTAACTATTAACTCTTAAAATAGTAAACAACAAGGTATGGTGCTTAGAATGATCGAAACCAAGTGGTGAGAATTTGCATTTAGTATTATTTATCAGCTTTGGCAAAAATCAAGTTTTCGCAAAGCGTACTATAGTCTTGTTGCCATTGGATAATGTGCTGAGACTAGATCTGCCGAGTCGGTACTATTTCGGAACTCGGAAGAGCTCTCGATTACTCGTATAATTATCTAGAGACGCGTGATAGGCCAATCTTATCGGCTGAGAGGAGGATCTGTGGTTGTATTCTCCATTTACCTTAATTTCACCCTCCTCTTTCTCGCTCATCCCGACCCTTAAAGGTCATTGTTACTTCATCGTGACCTTTCGAAATGATCTGGTAAGAAAATTGCGATCAAATACTTGATTATGTTTTTATGAACTGTGTGTACATTAGTCGAATTTCATGGAAGTGAACTCTCACCACA
This sequence comes from Cremastinae sp. B BG-2022a, assembly GCA_030522605.1. Taxonomy (NCBI): domain Eukaryota; kingdom Metazoa; phylum Arthropoda; class Insecta; order Hymenoptera; family Ichneumonidae; species Cremastinae sp. B BG-2022a. The sequence continues at coordinate 86,840 of JAPYYX010000060.1, forward strand.
GTGGGCTACGTTGTACACCTTTTCTCTAACTCTTGTGCTCATGACGAAAAGTTTTTTGTGGTTTTATATTAAGCACTGTATGACTTTTATATCGTTATCATTAGATTTGTTGTAATGATTCATAGAATTGGCCTACTGTCCTCGCTAGGATGAACATCTCCTCCATCGAGATTTAGACGCCAGTCAGGACCGTTTTTACGATGTTCTGATGATTCGTATTTTTGCATGAAATCGTACCACACTTTCCGCATTGACTACGACTAATATAATAGGGATAAGGACGAAATTTACGCCAATTAAACAACTCAGTCTCAATTGAGTTCACAGATAATCATTTTTTTGATATCTAGAGATTCTGTTTTAATAGTAAGGAGTTTCTCGAAAAAGTATTTTTTACACGATCTAGCTTTCAGGTGTTCTCAACGACTTGGCATCAAGTGTAGGCAGCGTTAACTTAGAGAATGGTCGCTTTCGGTTGCAATCAATACTGTTTTGGCATTGCGTTACTGGTAACACTCTCTCAGAAAGGACCTACGCTTCTCTCAGTAAGGAGTCGTATAGCAGGCAAGAGGAAAGAGGAAAGACCGAGAGCGAGGTGGGAAAAGGGTGGGGCACGAAGAACAGGGGAGGCAAAGGATTCGTGGTCCGCATATTGATGTGGTATCCAGACCGAATGTGTGCGTCAGCAGAGAATTGCGTACGTACGCGATCCCGCTTTGTATGTGATATTTTCATCATGGTTTTTTTTCGTAAGTTTACTTTTTGCGCGGGGTAGAACTGACGATAAAAGATATAGAAGATTTGAAAAAAATGCTCTAGCGAAATCGAAAAAACTCTCAATGTGTAGTATTAGATGACGCTTTCTAAAAGTATCAATTAAATGATTTTAACAAGTCCTGAAAATCTTGGAATCGATAATCTTGGAGTCGAGTGACATAAAACTCCAATATTCAGAAAAATATACTACACTCCAATATTCAGAAAAACATACTACACAAACTTTCTTTACATAATAAAATATCGGGGCTATTTTATAACTTGTGATTAATAATTTAATGATCCCATACTTTCAGTGTTTTTACGATAATTTTTTAAATTCTCCACTTTTTTGGATTCATTAGTGCGTGAACGCAAGATTGGATTTCTAGGCGCAAAAGGAGAAGGAGATGAAAAAACATTGTCAAAAGTGGTTTGAAGCTTCAGGGTAAGTTGCCATTTGGTCTGGCGCAGGTAGCCTGAAGGTATATTGTGAAAAAATGCAGCCTATATATTAAAAGAATAGAAGAGAAAGAGCAGGCATGAGCGGGTGGAGGACGGACGAGAAGAAGGGAAATCGTCTCGCGACTGCGAACAAGCGATGTGCGTTGTAGCCGTTGGTGAGTGGGTACCCACTTCTGAATTGGCTCCCCTTCATCGTTCCACTCATTGGATCATCGTTCGTTCGCCGAAAATTCGATCATTATGATTGCTTATGATGTAAATGATGCCCGGAGGCAGCAATTGTTTCCAGCAGAACGAGCCTGCTAGGCTCCTCTGGCTGCGGGTATTCTCGGCTAACCCTCGAAAACTGCGACGGTGAGAAGACTTGAATTCGCGAAACACGTGATACGTTTTAATGCACGTAAGTGCATTCGTTCTTGCGACGATGGCGAGCTCACATCTAAGGTTAAAAAAAGCAACATTACAATCGTTTTCGCGTTGAATATTTTAAAAGAATTAAATAGTTCATTCCTTGAAGTCTCTTATTTACTGCGCAACGAAGTTGCTTTTTCCTCAAAGGAAAGAATCAGGAACGACTTTGGGACAGCCTCGAGGGGGTCTCGAGTCTTCTAATTTATCCTCCACCTCCCTTCTCTCGCCTGGCCTCGCCTTTTTACGACCTCAATTTAAAATTCTTCGCAAAAAACTGTCTAAACTGCAAGGCTGTGTGTCTGTGTGTGCTTCATTTTGATGAACCTGACTCGAGCTAGAATAGGTAAAAGCGGAGGCCCTCACAAACTTCTCACTGCCTATGGTTCCATATCGTTATTATAGCATTTACGTACATCATACAAGAGATCATTTAAGAAACATACACGGATGGTGTTGTGTGCGTGAGAAAGAAAGCGAACTTTGGTACGTGAGCATGATCGTTTGTCTGAATTCCCGGATAGATTTTGACGGCCCTCACAATCGACCATTATAGTAATTTTACGGTACGATGTCTATTCTATATACACGTTTTGAGGAGCACGACTAATTTCATTAGGGATAAATATCATGATTACGGTAACTCGCGACCGTCTACCTAAATTGGCGATAGGTTCAGGGGTCCAAACGATTTATTTTGTGTTTCTTTTTTTCCTGTTTCGCCGTTCCATCCGAGCTCTGTCTCAGCTCCGAGACGAACGAATCGCTGCAAAAGTTTCATCGCCCGGAGCATGCCATTGACTTAGTCATTGATTTACGCTTATTTTCAAGAAAATTGTCTGGATGCCTAAAATGAAGAGAAATGTTTACCGTGCATTGTTCTTTTCATTAATGAATACTCATCGAAAAAATAGAAGGAAACATGATTTCTATGCCTTCTGAAGTGTAGGATGAACGTTTTATCTGCAAAAGTATCTCGCGTCGATGCAGGTCCACGACCGCTTTCTGCTCAGGAGAAAGAGAGAGAACAAGGCGTCACGTAACTCGCACGTACACACTCGGAAAAATATGAGCGTCTCGTCGTTCGTTTAGAGCAATAACAAGCGGGCTCGCAAGACTTTTTCACCGTGCGAATGATACCAGCCGGGAGTTGCTTTGACGATACGCGAAAGGCAATTGAGCCTGAACACAATTGTCTACAAGATCGAAGCTCTCTTTTAGCTGTATGTACATCGAGCCTCTCGTCGTGACGCCACTGCAGTGCAACGAGAAAAATTGTCAAGAATTTTTATCGTGACAGACTCGCCGCCGTTCCAGCGTGTTTCTGTACGATTCTGCACGTTAACGAGGCAAAAATCGTCGATATCGGGTTTGATATTCTACGAACTTGTACGTGACTCGCACGCGCTGATATTTTTTATTTCTTTCACTCTTTCATTACTTCTGTGATAGTAGTAAGCGATATTACATTACAAAAAGCTAAGATCAAACATTTTTCTTATGGAAATGTTTGATCATTTTTTAGTTAATGTCAAATTTTTTTACGAAAAAACTCGGAAGTGATTGAAAGGTTGGTAGTACTTGTTCAAACGAAACCTATAATAATCGTATTTCATAAAATAAGAAAAATAGGATTGAGTTATCAATATTGCGCCAACAAAAGGTACGATGCGACGATCGAGCTGAGGAAGTTATTATCGCCGAGGTGCGTACGTGTAATACGAGATTAACGGGTTCTCGAGTCATTCGAAGACACATATACAACCTAGATATCTAGTAGCACTTTATAACCGCGTGTCTGTTGTCGTACGCACGTCTCGGACAGGAAAATGCGTGATTCCACACGCGAACGATCGTACATGTTCATGGGGGAAAGGAAACCGTGTCCAGAGAGAGTCTATCGTTTCACTTCACTGTGACTGCAATCCGTTACATTACTTATTACCTATCACTTCTTCCGCGAGACTCGGACTACTGCGACAGCATTTTGCTCAACTCGTGTTGCTCGTACAATCGACTAATTGTTATCCTCTAATTGACAAAGTTCTCAGGCTACGATGCATTCCGCTCTCACTCTTGAAACCTATCGATGGAAACGGACAGTTCCTCTTTTTTTCTCAAATTGAAAAAAATAAATAAAGATAACAAAGTCATTTATCAAAAAATGCTGAAATTTTTCGATATTAGTGTGGTTTTTCTAACGGATTTGTAAAGCAAGTTTCTTTCGCATTTTTCGACTGTGGCTAACCGCAAGCTTCCTTTTTCAACTATGTCTGCCTGTTCGGATTGGTGCACGAGTTCAAAACGAGAAACGAGAAACGGCTGCGACCCTTGAGACAAAAGTCGAAGACAGCAGGCATCACGCGGAAAGCCGCGATCATTTCGGGGCAAAATCGTTTTTTGTGTACGTGCGAATATCCACGGACACGTACACATGCTTCAAGGGTGGAACGTGGATGTGTTGCGGCCGACAGCTGTCAAATAAATGTTGAAAAAAAGCGCTAGTCGAGCGAAATTTCGAGTGGAACGAAGGTCTCTTCTGCGCGACGAGGGGTCACACCGTCGACCCACCCTGTATACGCGTATATTCTTGCCTATATCGCTCAGATATAATGTTCCGACAACCCCTGCTCCATTTGAAAACCTCCCCCGAGGCTATACGCGCGATATTTTTGTCATCTTTTTTATTTTGCTCCAAGTTCCTTTGAATCACTCGTACACTTACGCAATTGTAGCGACTGTTATAAAAAATGACTTCACATCCTCGTTATTTCTATTTTCTGGAAACATCGATGTCCAATCCGAAAATGTATGATTTACACGAATTTCACGAAAAATATCTCATTTCGATTAAATTCTTACTTTGCAACCATCCATTGGATGTGTATAAGATATGTAGGTTTCCGATATTTTCTTACTTCTAGAGAATATACTTCTTCCAACATCATCTCTAAAATCACCATACGACAAATAGATGACACGATTCTGTCCCCGTGGAACGTTGGATTTCACAAGGGACTCTGAGCATATTCTTCAAGCGAATGAAACTTCGAATCGGCTGATCTTTCTTTCTTTTTTTCCCCCTGAAAGCGAAGAATTCGCAGTCGGTATTCCTAGCGCACTCTTCATCCTTGGGCGAATATCCCGTCGAGAGTACGCTTTCTTTTCCAGAATTTAACGAAATAACGAGAGAAGCGGGCTTTTGACTGATGCTCGTGAGTGCACAATGTCCCTCGATACGATTCGTCGTTCGCCACCTAATACCAAGTCTGTCCTTCGCTCGTCTATATAAAACGTCATGTGTCGGCAGATCAGTGTACAAGAGTGTGCGAGAGGCGCGAAAAAGCCTCGAGGCGCCAACGTATAGAGATATCGTGAAACGCTTCGAGGGAATTGTGCGCGTTGAGCGCGTCGGCGAATTTTCGAGGGTGGTTTCGCGCCTCAATGCTTTATTAAGGAGCACTTGTTTAAAAGGGCACCCTCGCCACTGGCGTTTCATCCTGCTAACATCCCAAAGCCAAATTCGCAATGCTCCATGTACGTTAATCTTTTTACGATGCATGTGTACATAAGGTCTTCGAAAGAAAAAAAAACAGATGAAATAATTAAATTTAAAAAAAACAATTGAAGCTAGAAAATTTTTTCTGCTTGTTGTTTTGGGATGTTTTCCATCAACTAGAAAATCGGAAAATCACTGCTTTCGTAACTATTGGTATATACTTCCAACGCTTCCGTAAAACTGATGTATGTATAAGTATGGACGCATTACCCGATTTTGCCATTATATACTGAGACGCATCCGTTATCAGAAAAAATTATGACTTGAATTTGTATTTGTTGCCAGCAACAAATAACAATTGATATTTATGTACGTCAAAAACTGTGTTTGCGTATCCTAGAAAAATGTGCGAACATCGTTTCTATTCGAAGACGAAATTAGTCATCAAATAGCGTGTATCGTCGAATTTGTCATACGCAGAGAAACTGCGGTCGCATCAGTCGCAAAATAATATCTCGTACACGAGGACGGGAGAGAAGTGTTACCACATTTACCACAAATGGTATAACCACGGCCCTGGCACCAGTGAGAGAAATGCGGATGAGAAATGCGTACACACAAGAGACGGTACAAACCGCGTTGAACGTACCGTGGTTGTGTCTCGCGTAATTGAAATTACTGCAATACGTACCCTGTTCTTTCAGCAAAGACATGATAGAATCCTAAATATAACAAAACTAACGTCCTTCGACAATTTTAACTCATCAAACCCTTTTTTCAGTTTAATATCCCTCTTATTCGGTCTATCAATTCAGGGACACGATTAATGCCAAGTCCATAATATAATTGCTTGTATTTCTTCAGTACTAAATTGATTTGATACACGACGTACCTTTTGACTTTTGTAAAAAATTACTTTCAGTTGATAATGTGAACGGTGACATTTTGAAAGTGCAGTAGCCCAAAAAGAAATTGTTTTAATCATTTTTAGAAATTCTTTTTGGAATGCTATATGTGGACAAACTTGTTGAAGTGATTATAATATATGGTACATTTGAACTGCTTTATTTGTACATAACTTTTGCATATATTTTAAAAAACTTAAAAACCAAGGTTAGCAGATAGCTAACGAGGTAACGGAAGTACGATCTGAAATTGCGTATCTGTATTATTTCAAAGTCGGTATTTTTGTGTGAACCCTTTGTTCCGTACATAGCGTGGATCGATATACGTGTATCCGTGTATCTAAGCCGTTATGACCCTTTAATGTATGCACCGGATCTTCCCGATGACTCTGACGCCCAAATTCTCCCCATGGAGAAACTCCACTCGCGAAGAATGTTCTGGGGATTGGAAGAGACAGAGAGGTTGCGAAAGGAAGGGCTCTTTCGTTCTCGTTTCGACTTTATTGAATTTTGGCCTTCCAGTTGAGAGAGAAAGAGAGAAAGCGGCAGAGAACGAGAGCAGACTCATATAATCTAGCAACTCCGAGGCAGTTACGAGGGCGAGGGTATGCTTAGAAGAACGAGGAAACAGGGAGAGGACACGAACGAGTGGAAGCTCAGAGAGAAGGGAGCCTCGAGAAAAGAGAAGCAGAGAAAACTCTACAACCCAAAATTAATTCACATCCCACGGCACAGCTTTTTATTATATAACTGCGGTTTGTTAGTCGTTATTCACCCTGGAAATTAAGTTTACTCTTGAATGAACTGGCGTGTTGAATGAGACCTGCATCCTTTCTGACTTCCGCGTGCAGAGTCAACTCTGCTGCGATAAAAAAATGAAGCATTTTCAAGGTTTACTCTATTCTCGTCTGAAGTCTTCGGTGAATAAAAAATTGAAAGCACAGTATTTAATGATTACGTTTTTAATTTTAAAAAAATTACTCCAAAAATTATTGGTTTTAATTTTAAAATGAATTGCCATGTTTCTCTGTTTAAAATATGTCCTTTTCAGTGAAAATTATTTGGCATTTATAAAAAAATAGTACAAATGGGTTAGAAAAGATTCAAGAGTTGCTTTATTGTAGGAAAATGCATACTTTATCAGTCAAAATATTTCAATCGCATACAAACAGTAATTGCCGACGTTTTTGTCGCATGCATTGCCCGTTTAATGGACCATTTCGTTGGCGTTAAAACTCAGTGACGTCTAAATCATATTCACGGCTTACAAATAACCATTGCGAAATATTCTGTTCTATCTTTTGTTGAATCCGGGCTCAATTACTTCGTGTGCCAAGTTTTTAACCGAAATTCTAGTAAAATTCAACTACCCGAAATTTATTCGTGAACACAAATTCATATAAAGTATATTTGTTTCACATAAGAGCGTGAAAAAGGACAATGTAAAAAGATTTACGAACTTTTTTAATGAAAGATTCAATTCTCCATTCAACCAAAAAACACTTTTTTGAGCTGCATCACTATTAAACGTACAAAATCTGTGCTCCATAAAAAAGTATACAGCAGGTAATCATCGCGTACCACTCGTGTGCGTTTTTTACATCCGTTACGATGGACGTCGTAACAGACGTTGTAGCTATTTTTTCGTATCCACAGCGATTCGCACATGAATAACTTGCATCGTCGAGCTACCCATGAAAATCGTGATGAAGTATTTTTGCTGCGATGAATACCCGGACGTATCGACGCACGTTGCAAGATTTCACGTTATGAGGTAGGAGTAATTGGACGAGCAATTTCGTTTACTAAACACGCATTGAACACACAGATTCATTGAATCGTTTTGGAAAATAAACTGAAGAAATATATAGATACATATTTTATGATACTTTAGAATAAAAAATATCAAGTACAAATTTTAATTGTATAATAAATTGTATAATATATTGTATAGTTTAAATTGTATAATTTAACATTACACAAATTAGATTTAAGCATTGGAATTTCTTTAGGTCGCAATGCTCATGTTACTTTTTATGAATCTAGTCTTTTTGTAGAGATCTTTCTGGCATGACATAAATTTGTTGAAACTTGTTCTGAGACAGTAAACTTATTTTTTCATCTTGACTATTGTGTGTATCCACATGAAATTTACCTTATGAGTGAAATCTTCGAAATATGTTCGATATGCTCGATGTGGGGAATTTTTTTTTGTTTTTTTCAGCAGTAAAATGATCCAGATAATTCTCCGCAGTTTTTTCTTCCTTTTTTCCTCCAACTCCAACTCAATCCAGTTCTAGTGGTTTTTGTGTCCTCCCAATGCAGTCGTTCATTTTGTCGCCACTAGTGTCAAAGGTATCCCTTGACTGCCTCCTCCCCCACTCACTTCACCTCCCCTCCTCACCACTCGACTTCCCGTTAAATGCTCATTGGAAACCTCGTGAATATGCGCGATCCCGCCAAACTATGCAACTGAACGATCACCGAATTATTCTCAGCGGATTTCGCACTTGTGACTTTTGAAGACATTTACAAAATCCGAATACATAACGATCGTTAATCGGAAAATCAATCTCTTAGTCGCCATTTATTTCTCCTTCAATAATAAGAAAATCACAAGATATGATCTTCCATGTTCACAATCCTACAAAATCGATATTCTCTTATCTTGTGTATCTCTCTTCCCCTTCCCAGATTCCTATTTTTACGACTCTTTCTCTTCTCCCTTTCTTTGCCTCTTGTGTGCTCGCTGCGATCAATCGATTGTAGCGAACTTTCGCGTTCTTATACATCTCTTTTTTTCCCTTGAAAACGCGATAAAAAAATGTGTCTAAAACTCAGAAGATCGGCCGCGTGGTCGCTGGTGTGTCGAGAAGCGTGTGCTAGCGACTACGCTACTATTCGAGCGGGCGAGTCGAGCGAAGCGCTTTGCCGGTAGATGTAACGTGGAGCTTGGCTATATCGGGAGTATGCTAAGTAGTAGCACCCCTGCCACCGCCAGACATCTCTTCCCCTTTATAACTGCGAGCGTATACGCTTACTATCGCCGTTTTGAACAATCTTTCGCCCCTTTGCCTCCTCTCTACCATTTTTACCGAATGTGACTATCGTGTTTTTTACAGGATTCACTTCACTCATTTTTGAAAAGTTGTTCTCCAGCTTGTTTCTATACGGACAACACAGTAGCAAACCTGGTAGCGAAATTTACAAGGTAAGTATAACTTAAAAGGAAACAAGAAAAAAAGCGTTTTTCTCGTACTAGAATTATTATCGCCTCGCTTACGGTAAATTATACCGGGGGATCATAAAGTACCGTGAGATGAAGCAGTGAGTGTTTAACAGTAGCCTGTTTCACTTATCGTTTTATCTTTTTTCTGAACAATTAAAATTTACACGTAACTTCCCCATAATCTTGCTTGTTATACGCAAAGTTTTCACCGCTTAAGAGCGTCTTCATCACAGAACAATTATAAAAATGTAGACTGGATCATTCCACGGTTCCCAAAGTTTCCCTTTGTTTTTGATTCTTCGATGAAGGAACAAGAAAATTGCGAACACACCTAAGGTAGATGGAAACAGCATCGACTAGTCGAGGAAAAAATGCGAGAGACAATGTGTAGATAATGAGTATTGGTCGTATCTCCCCTAGGTATTTAGCGACAGGAGGTTCCACTAATGTTGTCACGTCCTCACGAATACAGATATACAAGTGGACGCTTTTTGAAATAACCATAGAGAAAGGGTTCGCTACGGCAGTCCTTCGTCTCGTCACACGACATTGTTCCCTTGAGCAGCCTTGAATAAATAGATCCATTAAAAAAAGTACAGAGCGCATGGTAATCCCAATATTCACCACGACTTGACATAACAAAAAAAACGTAGGATTTTGAATTTTATTATTTTGAAGTTATTTCGAATTTGAACATTTTTTTGCTGCATAAAATCTTTGTGATCTAAATTCATTTAAAAATGAGGGAATATTCTGATTTTCTTAATTTTTCATCTCAATAAATGTGCAGAAGAAAAAACTTTCGATTTTCTTTATTTTTAAATCTGATTATCGTGGATTATTAAATGTTGTCATGTTTAACATCAGAATTTTACGCATATACAATGAAGCCTCGAAACGAATAACGCGACATCCTTCAGGCTGCGGTCTATAGTGTCCCTCTCAGAGCCTCCACCCTTTTTAGGCGTCAATATTAAACGAAAGTGAATGCTTGACGTACACGCACCGAACGGGATCATGTATGGACGGAGTTTTTTAGCATTGGTAGAGACGAGCTGTGTGTATAGGGAAACCGTGTAGGTAAAAACGATGGAAGAACGTTGGGCGTATTTCACAGAGAGGGGGAGCTTTCGCCGTAGGGGTGCGATTTTAACTTTGGGGTGACTTACCCCGAGCGTTATCTATTTTGACAGGGCGGTGCGCCCGCGGTCTGTCACGAAAAAGCAGGGAACGCGCTTCGTATAACCAAGCCACATACACGGGAGAGAAGCTATCCATAATTGTGTTTTAACTGCGAGAGCCACTTTCACGTTTTTTCACCACAACTATACATTTGGATTTTCGAATTTTCGGTGGTTTTATAAAAGCCCCATCGATATTTTTTTCAAAATATTCCCTGAAATAGATTTTGGAAAGATATATCATTCACCCTTGCAATGGTGCTTGCAGAATAATATGAAGAAGCATTGTTTTGATCCAGGGTATTCAGAAGCATTGTTTTGATCCACAGGATTTTGAAGCGTTGTTTCAAAATGATTAAATTAAAAATAGCCATGGTCTTTGTTCACTATCAGAGATTTTTGCACGTCATGCACTATTTGGCGGTTCATCGATAATAAAGAGACAAGGGAATGAGAGGCCCGAGAATAATTTGCAGGCGTATTGTCCGCTCGAGCGGACCGAAAAATCAAACGGTTAAGCGCGAGCGGAGCTAGAGTCTAGAGGAGACCGGAACTGATGCATATATTGTATGCGTATCTCGATAATGAAGTCGTCGAACTCTCGGCGCATTGTCGCAGTGCGCGCTATCAGGAGGAGAGTGCAGAGGATAGAACTAATATCGACGAGCGAGGGCGGCAGCGAGGACAGAAGTTTCGCGGCCAGCGGACGATTGTGAGAGCGAGATGGAAGATGTAAGCGCAGGGATGATGCTCTCGCGATCTCGTTGGAGGACAGAGGTCCCTCGTTGTCAATAACGACGAGATAGAAAGCGTGAGAGAGAGAGAGAGATAGAGAGAGAAAGAGAGCGAGGGAGGGAAAGAGATGATAGTCTATATATGAGAGGGACGTGCCAGACGCTATTGGCGGGCGGTGACGCGGGTCCATCTTTCTCTCTCTCGTATGCAATATGGCTCGCAATTTCGATGCCCGGACGGACTCTCGCCGTCTGCCAATGCAAACAACCGCTATTGGGTTTCCAGTTAATGAACCGAGGCAGCTCGAGAGCGCGACGAACGAACGGACCGACCGGCCACCGGCTTTACGCCGACGATCTTCCCAAGCATTTTTGCACCGTGGGCTCGGCTTAAATTGGAACTCCCTCCTTCCTCCTCGCCTCTCTCACCCCTTTCTCATCTCACATCAACCTCCTCTCTCCCCAGTCCTCTTGGTTTATACGCACCCATTTTTTTCTCATCGGCTTCGCGTTCGTACGCCTCGAACTCACTTCCAACGGTGCTACTTCATTAAGCCTCCATCAATTTCAGACAGCCGCCATTTTTCAGCGATCCCGATCATGATCAGCCAACAGATTTGCCAAATAATCGTCTCTTGTTCGGTGCAGTTCAAAATACTTTCAATCTTCCAATCGAGCGAGGTTCTCGTTGGATAATATATTATATACGCGGCGGGAATAACAATTTATAAAAAGGTAAAAGTTTATCGATAACTGCGTAAAGAAACATCCCTGTGATTCATCGTTGATCGTTACGATTTATTTCATCATAATTTATTCTCATTCCTCAAATTCGCATTTATGTTCCTATCACTCTCTTATCCCAGAAAAGCCAATCGTGTCTATCCGAAAAGAGAGTCACGCTGACTCGATCATATTTAAATTTTTCTCATACATCATCTGGAGAATCATCGGTGCAAAATACTCGAGATTTCAGCAACAAAATTTATCAAAAGATCCTTTGAATTGGCCAACAAGAAATCACTTATGAATTGAACGGTTATTTTACATTATTGATAATGCATTTTCAATATATAGGCCTTTATAGATGAAAAACGCGGGAAGGGAAAGTCATCTAAGGAGAAGAAACGTGGGTGTAGTTGTAAATATGAATGTATTGCAAATTTCGATTCTCGTATGAATGTTCAATGTGGACCAATTTTGTAGCCCACGCCAAACATATAAAAGCTATCGTTTTCTTGACGCAAGTGTCCACACTATAAGCGGATCCCTCATAATCCGGATTACGCATTTGACCAAAGTATTCTGTCGATTCTGCCATTGCTATCTTCTCCAATCCTAAGACGTATTTACCCTGCGCCTGTACTTAAGACATCTCTGGAGTGTCTAGCTTCTCGAGCAACGCGCTAAGCTGCTCAATGCCGCATCCGCGTTTAGCCGCGTCCAGATAACGTCACTTATACGTCGAGAGCTGTGAAAAATTGTTTGAAAAAATTACAACAGCCTGCAAGGTTGAAAATATAATTGAAGGAATGTTATTCGACGGTATCTCATCTCATTCTTGTTTTATAAGGTTAAAAATTGAAATGCCTCAATATATCGAAAATAGTATCTCGGTTATCTACGGACCAGAGTAATGCATTGTTGTTAGATGAGTAATGAAAAGAAGACGTTTGTGGAGTAGACGATGTTAGCGAGAATTTGACAAATCTCGATGTGTTCCTTGAGTTGTGAGAAGGATCCAGAACGACGCGATGACGCGACTCTTCGGTTATTGTAGAGGGCACACAACGTTTTGCGCACACAGCAGGCGGGAACGATAGAAATTTCTATATAGATACGTGCGAGCTCTTAGGCGGGTTTCTCTACGGCTGTGATCAAATGAATATGATGAAAGAGTGGCGGCATTAAGCGTACGTGCCGTGCATACTGATTTGAGGCTGATTGATTGGGACCCCTTTCCAGTTTTCCACGCAGGACTCAACGACCGGCTGAGAGCACAGCCGTTAACTGTGCTCCTGCTACGACCTATTGGTTCCGTCTACAGACACGCCAGTATTCGTACATACCAATATTTACATTCAGTCGTATTTCTGTCCACCCTACTTGTACCCAATACCACAAATCAGCGAGAAACATTATTGCGATCAGATATCACGCATCGGTCCTTTTTATCATATTGTTAATGGAATTGCAATTTCGATGAATTTGTCCAGAAATCGTTGGTATTACAATTCTCGAAAAAAACGTTATTTCCGCTAATGCTTACGGTATCTTTTAAATTTTATTTATTTTCTCTTCATAATTTTTTTCTCGAGAAAAGCGAACTGGGAAAACAAACATATCTACGCTATAGTTTCTTTTGTTTCCTGAAATCACCAAACGTGTTTGGAAAATGTTCATAAAATAGGGGCCATCTCGCAGTCAAGCAGCCCATTGGTCCGTAACGTGATCGCTTTTGACGCAGTAATTTTACACTGTCGTGGATACGCGTCTGTTCGTCAGTTCGTCAGTGAGGCTCGGTGGAAAAAAAGTATTTTCGGAATTATATGCGGGCTTTTTGCTTTCAGCCGTCTACGCGACGTCTTCTTGCATCACGACGGATTGCGATGACTTATCTCGTTCATGTTTAACAAGAAAAACATTTTTTCAGTTAACATTGATGACAATCGATGATAGCATTTTTCACCTACCACAAAAATATTTTTGTTGATGAGAGTTGTCAGTAAAACTTATATCATAAAAATTAGGACACAATGCACATCCATTGATTATGTCAATATAATTATTTCTTGAGCAATGACCCATTTTTTGTGTACCTTAATCCATTTATAAAATACTCTGCTCTATCTATTTATCAAGACAGAGAGAGAGGGGGGAGTGAAGTTTCAGCGTGTGAAACTGAAGAGAATTGTGCAAGGCTCAAGACGATCGAGATGGTCGGTGGGCAAAATACGCGTATCGCCCGAAGACTCAAACTTTTCTGTGCTTCACATCCATCCAACCTTCTTTCTCCCGGCCTTCTTTCTCTTGCTTGATTTTTTCCTCTTATCTGGTCGCCGTCACTCCGCACGATCCAGACGTCTTATATGTGCATCAGCAAGAACGAAGTGCATGCAGGGGAACGGAGAGGCAAAAGATGGGATGGTTAGGGATCAAGAAGCTCAGAAGTCCAATGCAGGAGCATTGGACTTCTCTTATGAGTACAAATCGCTTGGGGCGCTTTCCGAGCCCTCTGAAAGAAACAGAACAGAATATCGTTGAGAGGCAAAGAGGATCTCCTTTCGCCGTAGTTCTTGTACGGTGGTACTCCACTCGTGGAACGCACAAGATTTATGTAGCCATTCCGAGTTTAGGGAATTATTAGATCGACAACCACCGATGTTCCGCAATTCTGGTAGTAGACAAATGATTCCACAAATTAGACGTTACAAATTGTGCACATTCGCGATTGTCAGTATTCAAATAGTCGGTACATCAGTTGGTATATTGACTTCCAGCTCGTGAATACTAAGTAAAATGCTCATCGAAGAAAAAAGGAAATGAATTTGAATCAAATTTCCGAATTGAATTCAACCTGGGTGGTCAGTAAATGCCTTTCTCTTTTACGCATGAGGTCCAGATTCATGGATCGAGCTAGGCGCATTTGCGCCTCGAGACAGTCGGCGTTTTGATTGCATATAGTTAGGTTATGCACCGCGACCGAGATATAATACGTAGCGGCATGTACGCACACGAAGATCAAGCTCAAGAAAGCCTGAGGCTTTTATTGTGAAGCCTTCCGTGTCAGCAGCGCGGAGAGACTTTGATGCGCTTCGTGTCTAACGCGCAGCTACGAGATCCGGCTGCATTTACGCGCGATGTTCACCGATCTTTTTCGTTTACGCCGGTACGTGTGATGCCAAGCTGCCGTTGCTACTTCGATGCTGTTTCTCGACCTGCTGTTAGCCGTGACGAGAAGAGAGGACGAGAGCGAGAGAAAAACTGTCTCGTGGTCATGAGTACAGGTATAGAAGCTGGCTTTTACGTGTTGATGAGCATAGAGATTCGTTCGTGCACAGTATTTCACGAAGGTATTGGTGTGAGAACGCCACGACGTCGCGGTAGCAGCAACCGGAGATGGGATTGCGCGATAGGCCGCGTGTCGAAAATAGAAATATAATCTGATAGGCTCATTGTGCCTCAAGCCACTCGTTCCTATCTGCCACTACACAACCTCCGGTCTCTCACTTATCCTTCTTTCTCTTTCACCACTCATGCTGGCCCCGACTTTGCTATCTTTTTACTTTCCTTCTTTCATTATTGCATCCTTGATTCTTGTTTCTTCTTCTCTTCTTCTTTAGCCCGAAGAGGCCTGTGTATCTTCTCGAAAGAAGTTCTGCTCTTTTCTCGATCATCTTTCTTCTTTTAACATTGCAGTTAATCAGTTTCTGCTCTCGTTCTGCTTCTTCTTATTTTCATCTTCTCTTTTTATCCTCTTCTCCTTATTCTTTTTTCATACCACTCATGGATGCGAGATGTCTTTTTCTCGTTCTCTCACCCTCTCGTTGGTTCTGACTCTCCTTCGTGATATAGCCTCATCTTTTCTCTAGGAGAGCTTGGAATACAGTCTTTATTCTTTCGAAACAAACGGACCCGTAATTGTACGACCTCAGAAGCTCTGAGCGGTGATTCCTCACTTTTTACGACTCTTCTAAGAAAGAGATATCAATCGGACTCATTATCTACTATATTACCAATGCTCCGGCGTATCCAGAAGTATGTCTGAGGAACATGGAATAATCGAAGTACGAAAAGATCTTGGAGTTGAACGAAGATGTCTCTGCTTACAACACATATGCTCAGGGAAATAAAAGGCAGCACACACATATCTAAGCTGTATGTACATGTACAGAGAATAGATTCTTTGGCATGCGGATGGAGATGCCTAGTAGCCGGAATAATAAAGCACTGAGAACGGTGCTGAAGCGTGACCAACAGCATTGTGATCGTAAAGAAATTAAGAGGGCAGTAATGGCTTCCGGGTACGGTGGCTTCCGATCCGTATTCATCTTCCTGCAGCGCGGTCCACTCGCTGATTTCTCTCTGTTCATATAATGGAGTGTTCGCTCCGAATAGCAGGGGATAAAATTAGTTGCGTTAGGAAGTTGAGAAAGCTCTCTTTCTCTCTCATTCTGTTTTGCTCCCTCTCATTGAAGGATATAACTGAATACGGACACATAATAAATATTGGTGCGTGGTATCGAAAGGGCAGCCATGACTCCTTTAGGCGTTCGCAAGGGCGACTACGGAAGCTCAGCATTTGTCTATGTCTCTCTGGCCAGAAAGTTATCTTCCGCAACTCATGTCAGTCCCGGTAGCATAATATATATACGTATACATAAGAAGGGACCCTCCTTGTACACGTACGTTCTTCCCCACGTCTACGTGTTTTCTGGCCTTAAAAAAACTGCGAAATCACGACCTCTCATTTTTTATTCATGCAAACAATCGATGAATCATCAACCCAAATGCACTATAAAGCATGAAACAATTTGTTAATCATGATGTACTTTGTATACTTAAAGATAGTGTCTATCGAAACTTTCATGCTTCTAGGAAGCAAAATGACCTATCTGTCAAAAAGATTTTTTTTAATAAGATCGTTCATTAAATATTGCAATATCTTGTACATTGCATCCATACACAAATGGACGAATATTCGAAGTCATTCTATTGTTTCATTAATGTATTAATGACAAAATTATACATGAAGAATTAAATTTGAAGAGTTCAATAACAATTGTATCTTCGCAGTAAAATGCATCAGACTTCTAAGCACGATCGATTTAGTGCTGTATTGAATTTCAGTAAATTTCTTCTTGTTGGAACGGTACTAGCAGTTGGCTATAATCGGTGGACACGTAACAGGCTGGTGGTATGTACACAGAAGAGGACGAAGCAAGAAGGAACCGTGTACTATCTCTATCTAACGACATGGTATGGCAATGAGAATAATAGGAGCAGAAGAACAGCCGTTGGTGAACGTTGTTAGTGGTAGCGTAGAAACAGAAGGACGAAGAGACGAAATGTGGAGATGAGAGGAACAGAAATCAGTTGATCCTGATGAATTTCCAGAATTTCACCAGTTCTCGTACTCCATTGTGGTTCCTGTTATGGTCGTTGTCCCTTTTCCCTCTCGCCATATATTCTCTTTCTCTCGAGCTCTGCTCAAGCCGCACGGCGTATACTGATTGATCAACATTGTTGCTGAATTAGACTGCAGTGAGATGGGCATATTGATTGGCAATCAGTGTCGCTCCTCTAGCGTCAGCGAAATACCGCTATGTCGGGAGAATGTTTCATCCCCTAACCATGCAACGTTGATAGGTGGCTGGACGATGGTAAAACGCGTAGCTTGTCAGGACGTACATATCCTACGGAATATTGTAAAAATTTCCTATCACGATGGTAACCCTAACGAAAAAACTACCGATATTTTGATTCCAAACTTTCTCGTTCCTGTTATTTTCGCACTCTGGGAACTAGCATAATGGAGCTCACGAAGCGAGAAACTGCACGAGGAAGCTGCATGAATTCTCGGACATGGGATCTTCAGGGCAAGACGAATTTCTGATAATATCGGATTCTGGAATAAGCATTAGGAAGCAACGACGCGAATCGGAAGCGCCCGGGTTATAACCCTGGGAAACGCAGGTGGATTATACACGAGAGAAAAGAAGAATATTCGTGGAATCGCTGCGGCAAAGTTCGCTTCCGCGGAATATCGAAGATTTTAGCGAGCAAAGCAGCTTGAAAATGGACGGAGGTGACCGCCAGGGCGGAAAATCGTTCGCAGCACAATCAGTGAGCGTACCAAGCAGAAAATCGTGCTGAAATTCAAACGTTGATCCTACGACGTTTAACTGAAGCTAAGAAATAAATATAGATATGTTTTCCCGTTTACGCGGATGTAGAATTCGCGCAACGATGTGCGAATGCCTCGTGACCTACGAGCGTAACGCGGTATGCCACTCTATTTCGAAGATGCTGAGAGAACTCGCAAAACCTTCAGTCTACTTTACGACCGAACGTTTCACGGCTATTACGTGTGAACGCCTTATACATATACATATACATACTTTTGTATACGTATACTATCTGTATTCACCTAAACACCACCTGTATGCTTTTTTAAAGTATTTTCAACATTACGAGCAAAATTTATTATTTTTACTCACAGAATAAGATATTTAGTACTGTACCAAAAAAGCAACCTAATAAACGGAACGATTTCAATATCCTTGTCGTACTTATTTCATACTCGATATCATACTCATTTTTTGATAAATTATTTTTTATCGGAAGTGTACAATCGAATATTGACCGTAAAAATTGGTTAAAAATGAAGCCTTGGCAACAGAGTAAACCTCGATGTCGTCTACGCTCGCAATTCTGGTGGAAGAGCTGTGAAGTTTCGAACGAGAAAGTATTAATCCTGTACGATCCTCTTCGGGATACACACGGAGCTAACAAAGTACCCCATTAACTCGAATACTCACGGGTCGCCGAAGCTCTTTTCCACCCCAAACTCCCTTTCTTTGTCTCTCTTTCTGAATCCCCGAAAGAACTTTAATGCTCCATTTACCCTTTTCACTAATCAACTTTCACAGTGTAGCTAATGAAGTGGCATTATATCGACTCGAGAAACGTCTATGTCGCAGTAAAGTGACAATATCTGCTTTCGTATCAAATATCCCGTCAATATCGAGATTTCCTGAAAATAGAAAGAAAATATTTTCTTATTTTTGTTCTATGTCTCTTCCTTTTTTCCGCAGAGGTCGAAAAGGGGACTCTTCCGAGAACGATAAGCTGTCGAATTCTCTAATCTATCCCAGTTAGGTCTAGATCTTCGATAACCCCGTCACCCTCTGATCTGATCGTCTGCCCACTTTGATCCCAGGAACACAATCTGACCCAGCTCTTTTCTTTCTCTATTCCTTGGGATATTTTTTCTCCTTTACCACGAAGAAAAGCCTCTTTGACCAACTGAACTACCTCGTTTTTGCTGCATGATTCTTTAGGGGCCGGAACGATGCTTCTTCACTTTATGGCCTGTTAAATGAACTTGCCGCTTTATTTTATCGCTGCGGCTGCGTGAGAGGTCATCGAGAACTCGCGCGAAGTCTTTTCCCGATTTACGAGGGTTTCCCCGTGATTCTCCTGATCCGCTACCGGCCGATAGACCGGCCCTTGCGCTTTCTCTGAAATACTATTAAAAGCACGTTTGTACAGGGAGAACGCTTTACAGCTCTTCCGAAGCATATTCGTTTGAATAAAAATTTTGGATCATTGAAACAAAATTAACAATTACTCGGAAATGAGAAGTTCAAGACGAGGAAATAAAAAATAAAGAGAAAATTAATTGCTTGTATATAAAGTAAGAACGTGCTAGCGCAAGAATCGAACGAGCTCTGCTCGAAGGTGATTAACCCGGAGGGCGAGCTTAAGACCTCTACAAGGATAATTAAAGCAGTTGCCGTTTAACCGTGTGTACGTCTGTTGCAGCTTCCACTATCTAACACCGAATGGAATGCAGTTTTATTGAGATAAAAAGAGAGTCAGAGTCGCTGGGGCTAAGACTGACGATGCGGCAGAGAGGACGATGAAGAAGAAGAAGAAGGAGGAGGACGAGGAGGACGAGAAGGATACGAAGACAAATAAGAAGAAGAAGAAGAAAACGAAGAGGTAAAAGAGATAACGGAGGTACCCTGAAGAAGGGCAGAACGAGCGAACAAAAAGAAAGGAAAGTGATTGAGCGGAGAACTGAAAGAAGAAACGGGAGGAAGGGGAACTTCTGCCCGGTAGCAGTTTCCCAAACCATCGCCATTAATAACCAGCGAGATTATACGCTGTTGCTGTTGCTGCCGCGGTTATTCCGCGCGGTCTTCTCCTCTCCTCGCCGTCCCGTCGCGAGGCATATACCGGGCGCACATATACGAAAGAACAAGAGCGAAAGGGAATGAGAAAAGGAACGAGACCGTAGCCGACCATTTAATGTGGTTTCCCCATATAACCAAAGCGAGAAAAACGCGCACCGCACCACCCGCCTAATCTAAAAAATTTCTCCGGAATGCGGGCTTAGCGCGATAATCGACGACCGTCTTGTATCCAGAACACGACTGCCGAATTATAGATCCAAAAAAGAGAGGTAAAAGAAAGAGCACGAAAATTGAATAACTTTCATACATTTTCAAGCAAGTTCCGATTCTTTAATGATTAAAATCAATCGGACAATAAATTCAACAGTAAATTGAATGTATTATCTATCAAAGCCACAGTGAACATATCAACCTATTTTAGATATTAACTAAACTAACTGGTGAGAGATACAAAAGGAGCGCGTACAAAAATTAATGTATTTGATTCGTTATGCGCTCTTCGAGGCAATAGCAAAACGTATAAACGTCGTTGACTATTCCCATTTGTCATCGGGATTTCAACGCGGTATGAGGCTAGCCGTGTTGCCAGCCCATCACGAATCCCGTTTTTTTTTTCGTTTTTCCATTTTTTTAACTCGAGTTACATCGGTGATTGTGGAATGTGTACCGCTCGAAATTGTGCAGCATTTATGTTGTTGCGTTTCGAGTACTCCAAGACACGTAACTAATATATACACGCGCGCATACGCATTTGCGTACGGGATTGTGAGGCGCCGCGTGTTACGGTACTCACGCGTATTTGTAGTCAACTCCCTCCACACTCGATCCACTCTCCCCGTTGTTTCGTTTCGACAGTTCAGCGAACACTATCGTCGGAACGGTCTAGCAACGAGAAGCATTCGGCCATCCGTATGTGCACAATATTACACTGTCCCGTGTATTCGTTAAAGTCCACCAGATCGACATGTACCAACCGAGTGACAGTCCGACACATCGCTGTCACGCACATTCTCCTCTCTCTCTTTCTCGTCCCTTCGTTCTCTCATTCCTCTTTTATACCAATCCTGCGTTATCCTCGTACCAACAAACCATGCAATCTCTATATATTTCGATACGATTCTATCCACCGTACGCAACGGGTATATATTTGATTGGCTGAATCATTAATCACCAGTGACCGAGCGTCACGGCTCTGTCACCCCTTTGCCGGGCTACGCGTGTAACCAAAGCGTGGAATCGAACTCACGCTGCGGGGTGTGTCCTGTAGAATTGATTCTTCGTTTCTCCTTTTTCTCCCGTTTCTCCTCTCTCTCCTTCTATCTTTATTTACTTTTTCCATTCAATGCGCATAAATACAAATGCAGGACTGGTGGCATCGATAAATCGACAATGCGTCTACGGTGTTCTTCGAAAAATCCATTATGCGGTAGTTTGCATCTCTCAAAACGATGAAGACCCCCACGATCGTGGTATCTTTCTCGCGATCCACGCATGAAGAAGCGAACGACGACTCTATCTTTGCGAGTTATTGTGTACAACGGAGGACAACTGAGAGAGATCATGTTACGATTATGACGTAGATGGCCGGGATTCATCCTACGAACATAAATGATTTATCCATGATCCCAGGAGCTGTCTTAATCGGGGGTCGATCTCGGGAGTAGAAGGGAGGCGATACATGTGAACCCTGGTGAATTCTCTCTTCTGCGCCGAGATCTCTTCGCATTTTCCCACCTTTTTTTACGAGCATTCGGGAAGCTAACGGTCAATCAAGAAGATTCAGTTTGTCCATTTGACGAAGGGCAGTTTCAACCGAAATGTCTCCACATTCTGTCTCTCCTCGGCATATCCTCCCCGATCACCCAACAGGGCACAGGCTATCGGAAAAAGTCCGTTTCGTGGATAAGGAGTTGGAAAAAAACGTGTCGCTCGCCTGTTAGGACAAATTGGGGGCGATGCCCGTAGTCCACCCCGGAATAGCGGACCTAACCTCTCCATCTTCCTATCGACGTTGACCCTAGTCTCGATTCATCGATGCGCCCGACCCCGGAATCTCTCGGGGACACCTCTAATAGTCGGATTATCTGCCCACCCCTTCTTCTTCCCTGCCTCACTTATTCGCACGCACATTCTTACGTATACGACCCAATAAGGATAACAAGAAAGAATCGACTAGCTAGCCCTGTTGTTTATCTTCAGAAAATGTATAGGAATAAGAAAAACTTCTCATTCATTCATTCTCGTCTTTAATTCCAAGAAAAAATAAGCGTATTCGGAATTATCGATCCTTGGAGAAAATCGCTCGAGACGCTTTCTTTCTCTTTGAAGAAAATGTTCGGGCGGCCGCCATTTTGATACTGGCCGTACAACGTGGTAAGAAATAACATGAGAGTATAGTAATATACGGTCGAACACAAATGTCATGTACCTATGAGGAGAGACGAGCATGAAGTATCCTCCACTTCGTCATCAGGGGAACGGGGCACGCACGAGACGAGAGCCTTGGATACGTTCTCCACGAGGCAATAAATCGACGTGAAGACTTTCACGGAGACGAGCGTGTGATGATGCGAGTAGCTCCGGTTCGTTCCATCCCAGACTCGAGTCTCATCTCGCTTTGCCGGTGGTCAAGCCCTGGGCTGATGTAGGTCTCGACGTTCCTGGTCACAGAACGTTTTCTTATGAAACTTTTACCATTCTTAAAAGTTTGCCAATTTCTCAAGTCTCATTCACAATTTTTTTCATCGAATAGCTTTCCCGTACTTTCGCAGTGAATAAAAAATCGATTTTTACATTCCGAAAATACAGAAATATTTAAAAATGCAAGTTGTGTGTATATTACAGAATGCATGAGATACATTAAAAAATATCTTACAAGGCTCTCTTGTTGATAGAGAATAATGCCTTTTAGTTGAAATTTAGAAAATTTAAAAAATAAGAAATATGTGCCTTAATAAATCAAACAAATACACAAACAACATTAAATCTTGCATGCATAAAACAATTGCCATAAAGATTGAGAAAAATTCTGCTCAGTTGACGAACATGACAAGTAAACTTTGATAATGGAGCAAAATTTTTGTGTTATAACACTGATCATAAACTCTCTGTATACATAAATTTCGTTATTCAATAATTTAAGATCTGAGTATATTAAAAATTTACAAAAAACTGAATCGCCATATTTCCTGATCATAAGAATTGGGTGTTAATTTAGTTAAATTATCTACATTTTGGAATTACCTATACTTATTTCTTACGGGGAATTTCGTTTGGGGTAAGCAACCTGCTTTAAAAGAACGACGAACGGAAGAGGAACGAAAAAAAATGTTTGCGGCGGTAGCTCTCAAAATCCATTAAGGCGCTTATACGTCTGTGCACTTACGCCAGCTAATAAATTTTATTAATACATACGCGAAGCGAAGCAATAACGTCACGGGCGTGTATTGTGGCCGCTGTTGGACGTGATTGTGTATTGTACAGTGTATATACACGCAGAAACGAGTGGTCGAACTATTAAAAGTGAAGAGTGAACCCGAAAGAGGTTGTAACTGTATGACTCGCAAAAGCGAGAGCGATAATAGAAGGGTTTCGCTTACAGTGTGGTGACGAGAGAACTTGACTGTCCGAGCTATTTTCTTCCTGGATTCCTACGAGATACCATCACTAATTGCTTGCACACTGCTCGAAAGGATCATTCAAGCATTTTTATATTAAAACTTTCTGTATTTTATTTTTCAATCAATTTATTAATTTCAATCGACAATTATCCTCATATTGAAAACTATACGCATCTCAATCAAGGAAAGGGTCTTAAGCAAATCGTTATGCGTTTCACAAACTCCTTATATCTATCCTCTTGAATATTCTCCGATGTTTATTAAAATTCTCGTTTGACAGCTTCCGGTGTTACTCTCGTCTTTTTCTTTATTCATTAACGCGAGGGGGTCTATAAGGCTTTTTGCTTCAGGAACGTAACACCTTTTGCCATTTTTTTTAAACGAACCTCAGCACCGCGCAGTTGTCGAGCTCCATACCCGTCGAGTGCGTAGGCGCGTCCAGGACTCGCGAGATCCTCCAGACGGTTGCGAAGTCTCGCACAGCAGAGCGAGAGAAAGAATGAGAAACGCGTTTCTCTTTCTTTCAGCGATACGGTGCACCGATGGGTAACTCGAAGGGAGTCTCCGCGCCACCACGGCCACCGTGAGATGGTTTATTGCTGGGACCTGACCCCATGTAATCACTATAAACTATACCTTCTATGTTCGCGAGAGCCGAACCGGGAGAGAAGAGCGAAAAGAAGGTTAAGTGCTATACATGTATATGTCCCGCCTGTATCAAGTACCATTACCCTATCTTGCTTCTTTCTTCACTTTTCTCCACTTTCTTTCGCTCACATGCTTCTAACTCACCGCGGCATCCGTTCATTCCATTTTCACCTTAAATAATCTCTCCTTGCATTCATGCATATAATTACCCAATCATCAGAAATAACTAAAAACGAACTTTAGAAACCGCATTGGTGCGGATATTCTCAAGACTTTTTTTTATCTGAATGAACGTAAGTATACAAGAATCATGTGGTCCAAGTGTGCGCGGCGGGTAAGAGTACGCAAACTAAATATCTCGAAAACAGTTGAAACTAAAAAAATGATTCTAGGTCCCTTTAATACTTTGACATATTTTAGTTTTAACGCCCCTCTATCACCAAGTAGGACCCCGTCATTTTCTCAGGATAATTAAGTAAAGTTTTGCGACGAAAAAAAATATTTTTGTCATCTTTGATTTGAAAAATTTATATAAAATTTCTGATATCGGATTGTTTTAGTGCATAAACATATTCATTATTATGTCCAGTTTGATGCCTACTACTTACATTATCGGAGAAATGACGTAATTTTGATCTATGTTAATAAAGTTTCGTCTAGACAGACTCAGGTAAATGTGCGCATGGGCTTGTTCAGTAAGTATGCGCGTGCTTTCACTATACGAAAGTTACAAAAAGTTTTTTTTTACAAATTCGGGTATGCGTGTGATAAATGACTAGGCCATCACCCAAACCGCATCATTGGACAAATAGAAGAGGCTTATCTGATTAATGAAGCTTTTCAAAAAGTTGGTCAAAGCTGCCGATCCAACAGTAAGTCTCTAGTGTCTAAAATCTCTATTTCTGATCAGTCTACCCCATCATTATCCATTAAACGATATGCAAAATTGATATTAACAATTAGACTGTAATTTTTGAGAAAGCAAACTATCGTTTACGGTACTGTGCACCCATACCCGTACTCGTGCGCGCACCTGCCCCCACCATGGGGTAACTGTGCGCATTTGCATACAGTTCTAATTTTTGCTGCTGCTCAAAATGAGTTGGGAAAAATTATTTTTCTTGTTTGACACGTTCCAGATGAATAAAAACTCAAACTAACGTCTTTTTGGAATTTCATTTTCCTTGAAATTTTCGATTTTATAACGATCCAAAGAAAAAGTGCGCACACTTGGACCACATGACTCTACATGGTATGAGAAGTTCAGAGCTCAGCAGAGTCGGTCGTTGCTTGTTCGAAGATTTAGCTAAACGAATATACTGTTGAGGTGTATACATTCGTATACTCATGCGGATCGTCGGGAGCACAAACGCGACGATATTCCGGAGATTCAACATTATATCTTCGGCTCGTCGTGCAGGTACAGCGGAGGCAGAATCTTTCGCGAGAGATGCAAATAATTCCTTTTCGCGAGGGTGCTCGCTCGAGTTGACCGGGACGACGGGGGAGAGGGGGGAGAGAGAAAAACAATGCGAGCGCGATTCAATACCGGTAGCAAAGAGGTACACTCGGCAAAAGATCGTGCGTTGTGGGTGGGCTCGCTACTTCTTGCCAGGCCCCGACGCTGCAATGATGGCAAAATCTTTCCTCGTGCACGCCCCGCGAAGGCGCATTCAAAGCAACGCTTCGCCACGAGCCCTGCTCCTCGACTTTTGCTACCGCATATACCTCCTATCGGATAATCCAATACGCTACTTATGGCATACGCAGCAACACACCGAGAGTTGTATCATTCCTTGCCTCAACTTCTGCATGAAGCTCATCTCACACGAGGGACCTCGATGACCTCTTGTTTCTTAATGTGGGGACAGAAATTGCCTACTATTTAGTTAATAAACAAAAAAGCCTTTAATACCAAAGATTTTGTAATTCTTTTCATTTTTAGTGAAATCGAATGATTCGAAAGATACAAGAGTAGATCAACGTTTTTTGAAGCCATGCATTTTTTTAAAATAAAAACTCGTCTGTACTAATTTGTATTATTTTACATATGAAGGGAATTTTTGAACGATCATTTTAAGTCGTTTTATTTATGTGTTTTTATTTCGATTGTCTATAATGTTGACAAATTTCGCAGCTGCACGTAATATTTAGGATATATCAAGATACTTAATCGAAATTCGGCTTAGCGGGGGATCCGTTGTGAAGTTGACTTAAAGTATGGTCTCAGGTAGGCCCCGAGTTTCCGTTTAAGCTTGGCTGTGACTCCCATCTCGACGAAGTAAGCGGTTCCTCTCGAGTGGAGTTCCAGTACGACTTCTCTCTTGGATCTTGTTATTATTTGTACTATTGTTGGGTCGTGACTTGCAGCTCTCGTTCCTCCCAGCAACTTTTTAAGCTGGTTATAGCTTCAAATTCTATTGGACACTTGGATAAGAAATAATCTACCGGATATGAAAATTCTGTTTTTACAGTACTACATGCACAGCAAATATTGACGATCAATCGCTTTTTTATTCAGGAGAAATTTTCGTAAATTCGTAGATATCCGTTGGAGAATATCTTTTTCGTATTCTCGAATACTGACATTTTTTTTAGTATTATGAAAAATTAATATTTTACTTTTATCCGAAAAGAGGCTTTGTCGAGATCGTTGATCGTGAAAAAACTATTAGTCAGTCGAAAGGGTGGTATCGTTCCAGGGACGATCGGGGTAGGCGTGGAGGCGTCAAGCTGATGCGTTTCTCAGTATGTGTTCTCGTCTGCAGTTTACCATTATGCACATAGCAGTCAACTCCTGTGTCACTCCTTCGCGCTCCCGGGCTCCCGGTGAGCCGGACCTTCGCTGAGAAGGAAAACACCTCGAGTCAGTTTTCTTTCTTCCATTACGAGCGAACTGTCATTTACCACCGCGACGTCGATTTTACTCTCACTTTTTTACAAGTGATTCGATCAATACGTCAAATATACAATAATAGTCCCGATTTTACGCCAGACAAAAAAAGGCTCGTGGGATCATCGAAAATCTCGTGGACAATGGAGGGATTGAATTTTCCATCGCGCGCACTTCTGCTCATCATTCTTCCCGGCGCAGATTTTACCTCCCCTTATCTCGCTTCTATTCACGGGCACAATCTTCGATGCTCGAGATCGAAGCCCTCCGGAGAATGAATTGATTGTTCCGAGGACCAACGCTCGTATTGAGTTTTTTGTCCTCTCCCACCCACGTTTTTTCTCACACGCGCATTCTATTTTGAAGAAAATCGAAAATAAGCGAGAGGTCTCGAGTTAACCCGAATTGAGAGGTGAAATTAAAAAAAATTGGGAGTGGAGGAGACAAAAAACGGAGAGATTTCGTCGCTCGAAAATATTGTCTCGGCCTAATAATAAAGTGTTTGCGAAGGAGTGAAGATGATGGAAGGACCGCGTGATACTCTGACGCGTAGGCGAATTGAGCAAAGTCTGGAAAGTGCCTCGCCCTTTTTCTCAACTGGCTCTTTCCCTCCCTCCTTTCTTATATTCTCTTTGTTCCGTTCTCTCGACCCAACATCCGAGATACTCGGTCATCGAGCGCACGCTCTTTCTCTCCGGTCCTACGACTATCGCGAACAATTCGCCTCGTCGGGCCCTCAAGACCAAAAGTTACAACTATATATGCGGTCGGGCGCTACGCAGACGCGGGCGCGTGCACGTTTATCCAAAGAATGAACGTGTGCGCGACTAACCCCATAATTAGAGACTTTTGAAAATTATATGCGCGAACGTGTGTCCCCTCGGTAAAATATCGGCTTAATAATAACAGTTGGAGAGCATACACGGCAATTATCAGGGACGGAGAGCCAAACATTTTTCACTCGGTCTTTTCTTTGTACCCTCACTCCTTAACTTTTTCTTGTCTTCATGCGCCCGTTCCGTCTCTGCTTTTGGATTTAATAGTAAATTCTCGAACGAGAGGACGCGAAGAGCGGAGAAGGAGTCTCAGGGCAGAGAGACACCTAAGAACGGGGTGTCCGACCGGAAACGACGTGGGTGTCGGGGTAGCGAGGTGAGTCGTCGAAATAATGCATCGTAGAGACGGATGAGAGTCCCAGGAGAGCGACGTAGACTCGTCGAGAGTCTCTCGCTCTTTCTTTGTATGTTTATATACACATACAAAGCGGGCCCATGGCCTAAGCGCAGAGTAGCGAGAGTTTTTAATCTTTAAAAACAAGCGTGGGCGATTGTGAAATAAGAAAAAGTTAGAGGAGAATAAAGAATTGAAGATAAAATATTGGAGGAGTACATTGCATCTGGATTGTGTGGCCAAGGTACATAAAAAGGCTCATTTTCGAGACGTTGAAAAAAAATCAAGCGGCCACATTTTTGTTAGCATGGAGCAGAACGAATGAACATTTATGTATCTGAAATTTAAAAATCTAGAATTTTTATGTTTTTACAAATAAAAATCGCGAACGACTGAGAGTCGCAGGGAGAAAAACTGAATGGACGATGGATCGAGGTGACTCGAATTATCGGACATCAGCATCGAAGACTGTGAGCGTTAAGAATTCCGACGCAAAAGAAGTCGCGGTTAAATTTTCATACTGAAACTCTAACTCGCATGTACGAAGAAAAATGAAAAAAATATCTCGGGAGAAGCGAGAGAGAGGCCGCGGGAGTGCGAGTAGAAAGGATGCCTTTTAGCAATGTGTTTGCCTGTTTTGCGACGTTATAATTATACACAGGTTCGTTTTTCTCGAGGCGCGATCGTACGGATCGCAAGGGGAGGGATGAAGCGAGCAAAAGGGCCTGAACGGCCGTCCAGAAGAAAAGAGAGGGAGGAAGAACGTATCGCAAACTCGCGCGCGATCCGTTGTACAGTGGCGTTTTTTTATTGGCTAATTGGTAATTAAGCCGGGTTAAACAGCGGTCAGCAAACGCTTTCTTGCGCTCTCAACGTCGTTCCGCGACTCGCTAATTTAATTTGCGGTTTCGTCGCGTTCGTCCGCTCGTATTGCGCGCCTATGGTGTACAAAACTCCTCATCGCTCCTCTTTCTTTTTTACCCACTCTTTTTCTCCGTTTCTCTCGAGAGCACAGACCACTAATTTCCTTAGCGTCTTCTTACCTTTGGGTCTATACAGCATTAGGCTACTCCGCCCACTCCTCGACGCCAGCCAAACACTTCGATATATAACAGTCATGACGTTCCTCTCTCTCTCCTCTCTCTTTTTACCTTTTTTTCTCATCTGAAGTTCAAGCCTTTGATTTTCATTTATTGCCACGCGGGACGTAAAAAAATTGAAATTTTCGTTCATAGCGAAGAGCGCGGTTTCTTCGCGCCGTATCTTTTTCGCGCCCACGTTTCTCGTGACTTTTTCCATTTACGCGCGTTTGAAGTTACGACGCTGACATTGACAATTTTATGGCTAAAAGACCGCTCCTCTGCTTTTTACTAAACACGACAATATCACGAAACATTTATATTCATCGTCGGAACATATAATATGATTAGAAAAAAAGAGCTTCCAAATCGACGATATTTAATCGAAATTGTTTGATTCAATGATTTTACATTTACGAGGCACGTGTTTTGTACATTTGTTCTTTCTGTATTGCTGTCTGGACCGAAAATCTCTCGCATTGATCAATCAAAAAATGATTCATTCACTGAAAAGTTGCTTGCTACAGGCGCCAACTCGGCGTCTCATTCAATTTCACTAAATCACACCGCTCGTCGTTACGAGCTTTTGTTATTTAAAACAGTATTATTATTTTGACATGGGGCACAATCTATTAACTGGCATCCATTCAGCTCGTTCACTAGTTAGCTCCTCACAAAACCGCGCGCCGTGTATTCTTCAGCCTCGAAATCATCTTTGACGTGGCGCGCACGCCCGCGTACGCGCGACGATGACAACGCGAAATACGTCTCGTTCTGATCACGAAAATGACGGCGACTTCTCCGAAGATGCCGATGACTTACAATTTATTCGCTTCCTTTAAACTTGTGAAAAACAGTTTACTGCTTTTTTTCTAATTTTTTATCACAGTCAGAAAAATATATCGCATCATATTCGTATTAGTAGCATTATCTCTTTTATTCTTCATTCACAAAAAAAAATTAAGATGTTATCAAAGAATTGTCAGTACCGTATGGAACGGTATTCGTAAATCCATTGTAAAATAAAGCGTTGAATTTTTTTTTTTTTTTCAAATTTGCGGACGCTCACTCCTTATTAGTTTTTTCATTCAAAAGATTTTAGCTGGCACACCTCTTAGCTCAGACTCGTTCATCCTCGAAAAAAATCGTGTGCTCGGTGATCCTCCAGTTTTTGGGCTCTTCGAAATCCTTCGTAGAGAGAATTATCTATATCTCATTCAACACTTTTCGTTTTCTCTGAATATACGCTAGATCATTCTTTCCATTATATACATGGACAACATTCCTAACACTTATCACAGTGATGAAAAAAATAAAGGAAGAGTCCTAACAAAGTTGGTTCATAAAAATGTGGGTGTTGAGCTATACGTCCGAAGACCTTTTTCAGACGAGTGAAAATAAATTTGATCGACGTCCGAGCCCACACATCATTCGGTTTACCCATCACTTTTTTACGCTCTAACATTCTTTTTCTCACTATCTACTGATTATTTTACTCACAGATTTGTATATCTCACTTTTCCCTCAATTATATTGTAAAAATACACAAAGAGTTGATAAATTAATTATCGAAAAGAACCGTAGTGTTTAAAAAAATGAGAATGAAAAGATATATAACGAGGACAATGAAGTAGACATAAAGGGAATGCATGAAAGATAATTTTTGAAGTTTAAGCGTGTGGTGGATCGTCGCGGATCGTAATAACGGGTAATTACTCAAGAAACGATCTCCGGAGTTGCTCGTAACTAGATTTTTTGGTGTGTAAGAAAGAGCGAAGGGATCGAGAGAGTCATAACGGGGAAGGAGCTTATATTATCAAACTGCGGGATACATAATGATCGTCGTTCCTCGAGTTAATAAGCGAGAGAGAGAGAGAGAGAGAGAGGGAAGATGGCTTTGTTTGCTTGATGTAAGGCAAACGAGCGTGTGGCCGCGCTCCTCATTGACTATTTCAAAAGACTGCTACCCGTCTTCTGCCAGGCGTCACGACTAAATTCCTCGTGTTCCTCGTTCGATCTTTCTCGTCTCGACCCCTAACGGCTGTACGGAGCTTTTTTCGCCCTGCACGCTCGTGTACGACGAGAATTCCTCTCTCGCTCGACGGAATGGCATGAAAAAAAAGCGACGTGGCTTCGGAGACAGGAACTTTGAAATGGTCGGGGTGAGTTAAGTAAAAAGGGTGCTACGCACGAGTGCCGCTTGAGATGGAAAAAAATTTAATTGAATCATTTTTTTCGAACTACTCAAACGATTCAGCCAATCTTTGTTGCCATTTCTTTTCTTAAATGAAAATGTCGTGTACGATTTTGAATCGTGATATTGGAATTTGATGTGGCGTCTGTAATGCTACAGCGGTGCCACTTCGGTTGTCCGGCAAAGCTTAAAAAACAGAAGAAAGGAGAGTTGCTAAGCCACCACAGCTCTAGGAGCTGTTATTTAAGAAAATAACAGTTCAGTTGTCGGTTTATTCAGTCAAGAGTTTAAACGTTAAAAAACTCCTTGTTAAAACTAATTAATAATAATAAAGTTTCTTAAATAAATCGCTTATCGTGTCAAACATTGTTTCTCAGTCGATAAGTTGATCTGCAGACTTCTCATTGAAAAAAGTCGATGTGACATCTGGTGGCAAAAAATCGAACCAGTGAAACGGTGCACGTTCAATGGAATATTATTATCATTGTTGCATCAGATTCGTAACTATTCGATCAGAATTCACCCCATTCCAGTCGGCTAGTGTGAGATTCGGATATAATTGAGTAAAATAAGAGAAAAAGAATTGAGTCGCTCTTCTAAACATGTTTATACTTCCAAAACATTCAGAAACCATGGGAAATGTTAATTCTGTATCTTCTTTTGACGAAATAGATTACGAGATACAGAAATGAAAGATGAACCACGATTATTCCAGTGAAAAAGAATTTGAATAATTCTTCATTTGAATAGCAAACATCTTTCCAAAAGATCAGAATACATCAAGCGTGGGGTAGGTTAGTATTCTTCCGACTATTTTCGCATGCGTTAGTGGCCAGGTCAGGATTCATTTGCACAAGTGTCGTAGGTCAGACGGCTGGAATCCCCGATCGGAACATCTTGGATGGTTCCGCGAAATCTTTTGAAGTCCCGCGGTTAACACAAAGGAATTTCTCATCGGATTCCAATGAATAAAATATCGGAAGATCGAGTATTTCATAAGAAAAGGCGAAAAATGGATGTAAACATCGTGCACTTGAGATGTAATCTCGCTTTTACTGTCTGCCTCTGGTGAACCGTTCACACTTTGAGCAACAATATTTAAAAAACAATTATGATGGCTCTTTGAATAAGACATCATTGGACACAGGTCGAGAATGTATCAAGAAGAATGATCTGTAATTATTCCGTAAGCTAATTTGAATAACTCTTCTCGAATATATTAATCGTGTCGTAGGTCAGTTTTTTTATTCAACGATCGTTACATTGTTATTGCCGTGGGTCATTTCGGGATCGGCAATCCTAGGTCAACATTTTTCGTTTTCCTAAACTCATTCGACGCTTTCCTCTCACAAAATAATGAATAGGATCGGTCACTTTCTACACTTTACATTACAAATATACGACTGTACTTGTCAGTTGATTTAAATGTGAGCTTGCCCCGCTATTGACATTACCACGAAGAATAACGTGAAACTATGTTGACAAAATGGTTCCCAAGATATAGGAAGGATTCTTATGAATAATTCCTCGTGTATATGTCTTTCGTAAGATCGTAAGGAGAATGATTCATAATTATTCTACGTTATAAATTTAAATAATTTCTCATTCGAGGAGCTATCGTTCCTTTTCTTTCTTTTTTCAATATTTGAATACATATACATATACATATGTTAACAGTGGTGTAGGTCAGGATCCATTCATCTATCGTTTCGACCATTAGTTTCGTGAGAGTCGAACGAGGATCTCGGTTTCTCTTCCTCATTTCGCTACCCTCGCAGAGAAAGAATTTCATTTCGGCAATGGAGTCGAAATGAAGGATCGCGAGTTCTCGTTGGCTTCATTTATCATTGTCTGTACTCCAGAGAAATATTCAATTGGCCCGATGAAAAATACGAATTCAGGTGGTCCAAATGTACTCAATCCTTGATCGTACGAACACAGTACCGAGATTACATACGAATATACGAGAATGAGTGACTTACGACTCTCTCAGGTAGCTGTGACCGGATTGACCCTTGAAGTAACTTTACGATCGTGCTATCTCTCCCGATGAAATGAAGGAAGAAAGTGTAAGAGGCTGAGACAAAAGATCTCATTGTCCCGTTGATTTTTCTTCGACTCGAGTCTCCATTCATTTCTAGCCGCAGAAAGAGAAAGAGAGAGAAAGAGACAGAGAGAAAAAGCTTTGTCTCTCCAGTGAGTTTCCAGCACTTCGTCGCGGTTCCCTGTCCGCAACGCCGCCTCTTCGTACTTCTGTGAATACAAATATACACGCGTATCCACGCACGAGGGTCGTTATGTTTTATGGCTAATTGTTTTATTATATCTTTGACATATTTCGCGTTTACGGCCACCGTGAGCCCGACTATCACCGTTTTATCTTCCGTGGCTGTTTCTCTCACCGTTCGCATTACGAAGGCCACTTTTAACAGTTTTACACTCGTTCGATTCGCCGACAAATTTCTCGCGCTCTCAATCTTCTGCTTTGCCACTAATGGCTCATTCGGTATTGCAATTCTTTACAGGTCCCTAAATCATTCGAATCCAAAAGTCTTTCACGGGAATTGAATTAGAAACAATCGAGGAAGATTCAATTGTATAGAATAGATTAGAATTC
The DNA here is from genome assembly GCA_030522605.1 of Cremastinae sp. B BG-2022a. Lineage (NCBI taxonomy): Eukaryota > Metazoa > Arthropoda > Insecta > Hymenoptera > Ichneumonidae > Cremastinae sp. B BG-2022a. The sequence goes on from JAPYYX010000060.1 coordinate 121,159, forward strand.
ATAGACAGAATGGATCAAAGCCAGATAAAATGGGCCTGGAGGATATCGGAGATGGAAGAGGTCGCGAGTCATCCTGTGGAGATTCCTCCACGAGCTAAGACGCTCTGTCCCAGAAGCTGGATGCATTCCAATGGCAAAAGGACATCTATCACCGAGACCCTTCGACACGCCTCGCAATTGAGGCACTGCACTGGCTCTCCGGGCTCTGTCCGTCTCCGGGATGAGGCTGGATGTTGTTCCGCCGTTGCTTCGAAACGGGATAGACAGACGTGCATCCTTCTCTCTTCTTCACCCGTGAAAGCTCCTCGAGAGTTCTCGGAGGCCCAGAGGCACGAAAGGGAAGGATGAGGAGAAAAATTCTTTTTCCTTTAGGTATGCCAATATATCGCTTCTACCTCCTTCCTCCTTTCTCTCGTTCGACCTAATACGTGACGCCTCGTAAGAATTTACACGACCCTCGCGGCCACTCGATCCTCAATCGGACCGGGAGTTAAGATAAATAATACCAACCCCTCGCATGGAAACACTCACATGCGATCGGCTCCCTCGCACTTTTCCTTCATCGTTTCGCTGAGATCCCGTATATTCGGCATGGAAGAAGGGATTTTTCAATTTTTACCAACATTTCCCTAAGGCTCCGCGAGGGTCATTCCTGGCCGGGTCAAAAATGACAAAAAAATGAACGGCGACGTCCATCTCTTTTATCTTTCAAATTTAGTCATTTCTCGGGCGTTAAATGTGGTGCAGATGAATAAAAAATTGTGAAAGTACGTTGGCTGGATGTTCATTGACGTGCGCGAAGGCTTATAAATCATCGTGCATGCCTTACCCTCTGCTTCTCCGCTCACCAGGAATACATCTCTAGCGTCATAAAAGTTAAACCAAGAATCCTACGCCCACGATGACCTCTATCGCCAGTAAGTTACGTGCCATTCCAGTGTAGGTGATTTGAAGCTGACAGATGATTGTACGTGTTGAAAACTAAGATTTCTACAACATGTTTTTTGGGATGGAATGAAAGTATCTTACACAAGTCTTACCAAAACGATTAAATGATTGAGTCTTCTTGTTGAATGCCGCTTAAATTGCTCATGTTTCCACGCAATTATCTCCAACGAGTCCATAGAAAATGAATAAAGGAAAATTAACGATGAGAGAATTTATTATTCAACAACTCAATAAAAGACTTTGAAAAAAATTATATTTTAAAGGAAGAAGCATATATCGACGATGTGTTTAGATTTACGTTTAGATTTCTTCAAGGTTTGCTGGCTGGGAAGAATGTGGAATGTACGTGGCAGAAAACCATCAGGTTGCGGCTCAGCAGACATGTATCTCGGTGAAAATAGCAGGAGAGCGAGAGGAAGGGAGAGAGAGAGAGAGAAAAAGAGAGACGTGGAAAGACGAGGGTTTTGGCGGTCGAGTTTGCGGAGAGAGGCGCAAGAATACGAGCCGGCGAAAAGCAAAGCTGAGGGTGTGTAGAACGCGACCGATGTTCACTTATTGGCGGCATGTCTACCGGCATGGTGCTCGAAATAGAGAATGGAAGAGAGAGAGAGAGCGCAAGAGAAATCCAACTGCGGACCCGTTTCGCAACACGCGACTCGGAAATCATCCCCCTCCGGGCTTTTACGCGAGCTTTTGCACGAGGGTCGTCCTCGCCGTTGTCGTCGCCTCCGTTGATATATCTAGATGTTACGCCTTGTATAATACCGGTGTGTATATGGAGCACCTCCGCAACATTGTAGCGCAGAGAGAACATTTCTCGAAGGGTGTTGGCCCTTTTGGAGAAAGCAGATGGCGCCGAAAACCTCACGCAGACCGCAACGAGCCTATGCAGCCGTCAAATATTGCGGTCGTCTCGGAAATCGATCACTTCCGAATTGTCTACACTTGACAGCAATCTTTTCGAAGGTCTATTAGTGACCAGAAACACACATGTGGCCACATATGTGTCGGCGACTCTATCAATGAGGAAATTAAATTCATTAGCAACAATTGAAATAAAAAGAGCTCAGTCCATATCCATATAAGAAATTTTTTTATTATCATTGCCCTGTTATCGTACTGTCATTCATTACTATACATTGTCGAATTTAAATTGTTTCAAAGTGTCCTATATTTTGTCAAAATGTTTACTTGCGGATTGATATTTGAGAACTTGTTAGACATTGCTGGAATTTCAAGATTACATCACACTCGTAAGAACATTGCCTGAAATTACCCCATGAGAATTTCTCGGAAAGGAATGAGCACTCTTCGAGATGCGAGCAGGTATTCACTGTGCATCAGCAACCGAGTCAAGTGGCCGACACCCTTCGGTTCTTTTTTTTCATTTTTATCCTTCGAATTTTTTTGTTCTTTTCCTTTTTCTTCTTCAGGAAAGTATAATTGACGTTTTGCCCCCGAGCTCCTCTCATACTTTGAGTTTCAACTCGTTTTTCGGCAGTCCGACACATACGTAAACTTCGCAAAAACGATGGAGAAGCCCGGAGCTAATAAACTCTCTCGTAACTCGCGGCACGGTCCGTCGCGTATCCAATCATCGAGTGTGCACGACTTCGAGTATCATTTACAAACCGTAAGCGCAATCAATCATCTTGAATGAATCATTCGGTATCGCGATCGTTCAGAAAGTCGTTGAATGCAATCCCCTTGTCACATTAGTCAGATTTATCGTTGTTTGCTTTAGTGAAATGTCTTTTAGTTTTGGATAAAAAGTGCGAAAGAAAATGAACCACCGAATCTTGATTGCGCAAAATGAAGGAGGGAATATAAAATATTATTTAACGAGATGATTATTGACAAGGAAGGTCAACGAAACATTATTTTCCTACGTCTAAATTACAGCCATTCGTCTCGTACAGTTTTCTGCTTGCACGATGATTAACCGCTCGGGCAATAACTTCTAATTTACTCGAGATTTTTTGAGTTTAGGTAAGGCCGGTCGTGAATTTTTATCGCAAAAACCTCCATGACGATTTTTATTCTTTTAAGAGCGATACTTAAAAACTTTGGCCGGAAGGTTGATCGGGGATGAGTTTTTGGATCGCGTTTTGGTGGTGCAGTCTCATTCCGCTTGTCCTCTCTCCTCCTCTCTTCTTCCCTTTGTACAAACGCGCACACGCGAAAGAGTCTTTTCTCGTCGCGCATCAGCCAGACACGTAATGATACGTTGCGATGAGCCGTGTACCTTCCTCTCTCGTTCTCTCTTTTTCTCTCTTTCATCTTCTCTTTTTTCTTTCTGTCCCTCTCGATCTTTCCTTTCCAGCGGGGGTCCCGGAGGGCCCGAAAACATTGAAACGCCCCGGCCGAAGCTCTTAACCGGGCTTCACGCACACGCAACGATCCTCACATGTATGAACGCGAATAGGACACGATACAAACCACCTACGGATGCACGAGACGATGCTGGGTGGAGCCAAGGCACCACAGGGACACAAAACGATCTCCTAATGACCCCTAATCGCTATATGAAATACCCTAACCCGGCTCGAGATGAGCGCCTCGTGCCCTAAGTAAATGATGCCTCGTGAGCAACGCGTAGGCGAACAATCGAGCATCTAATCAAGGCGTGTCGATATATATGAGACTCTCTCTAACTCTCTCTCTCGCTCTCTCTCTCTCTCTCTGTACATGGATTCATGTCCTCGTATGTATTCCATATCCGCAACACACCTTCGTGTCAAGTGTATTATTCGACGTTGGACAGATGTGAAAAAAATTTGTCCAAAAATTAATTTGTCATGTAGGGTGGCGGGGGCAGGGGGGGGGGGGCAAAATGGGGTACTTCAGAAAAATTTCTGATTTCAAGGATTTAAATATGCTGAATCTTTTGTTCTTTAATCACAATTAAAGAAAAGAAATACAACATTTTCAGCTGAAATAAAATTTTCATAAGAAAAAAAAAATTTCAGCGATCAAAATGGGGTATCTCTTCAAAAAGTACGAAATTTTTTTTTTTTCATAATTTGTTAAGTTATTATTAGCTTTGACGTCTTATTTCAAGTAATTAATTGATAATTTATTTCAATTTTTGTTTAAATGTGTTTCATTACCAAAGAAAATGTTCTTTTTCGATATGCTATTTTAATTGATTTTTAGTTTTTATTTTTGTTTAAATGTCTTTTTAAATCACCAAATATAATGTTCTTAGTGATTAAAAGATTATTTGATATTAAATTTTCTACCCCATTCCCCCCCATCTATAAAAAATTAGCAATCAGCAATGTCACGAGTTGCGCAAACAAAAAATTTTGTAAAAATCGAATTCCTTGCTTTACGATAATGAAAATTCTGTGTAAATTTTTTGAAATGCTCTATATTTTTCGCGTGCGATTTTTTTAAGTGCAACATTCTTAAAGTAAGAGTGAAAACCGGCGGTAAAGGAGAATTACAAAAATCAAAAAGTCAGAGCTACTTGGGGTAAAAGACACACGTATGTGGATCAGGTGTGCAGTAGCCTCGGGCATTATCCTGGAACCGCAAGTATTTTGAAAATGATAGCCCTCTTCGGAGTCATTACTCCGGTGAGCGAGGGACCGCGAAGTTCGCTTCTCTCGGCGCAAGTGCACAGGTATGCCTGGCATTCGCCATGATTAACCTTTTCAAAGGATGAGAATGCGTGTGCGTGTCTCGGCAATCATTTTCGGGCGTCCCTTCACACTCACCCTCGGCGATCGCTTCCATGGTATCACGCTCCTTCGCCATTCACTCCACACCATTTTTAAAAAAAAGTTCACCCAAACACAACCGTACCGAAAGCAATTTACTCGAGTTTGTTTTCGTGCTGTTCAATCCTCCTGATTTTTTTCCTCACTCCAACGCAGACTGTTTCTATAAATTTTCTAAATTTCATCACATAATATATTTAATGTAGAAACTTCATCTTTGATTATATAAAAATTTTAATAGTTTAATATTATTATTATGAAGCAGTGGAAAATCTTCCGCTGTCCGGTCGTCTTGATTTTCTTCTTTATCTCAAAGGGAACTTTTATTATTTCCTTTTTTCCTAAAAATTCCTAATAATAATGCATGCAGCAAAGATTTTGTCCTCGATTATAGACTATCAATATCCTAAACTCGTAAAAATAAGATCAGAATCTCAACTTCCACACGAACCAGAAAAAAAGAAAATTGTGATTACGCGGGGTTGAGAGTTTAATGGTCCCGGAGTTTAGCCTCGCCGAGGTTTTACTGTCTCGAATGGGCACACGGAGAAAAAAAATATCGTGAAGGATTTGCAAATGCCGTCTCACGAGAAAAGCGACGATAAGGGAGCGGATGGCAGGGAGGTAAGCAAAAGAGAGAAAAAAAAATTACGAGAGGAGGGAGGAGCTAGGTAAGTGGGACAGTTATAAGCCAGCGGGTGAGCGAGAGAGCGATAAAAGCGTACACGCACAGAGACATGGGAGCACGACACCTGAAAAGTTATGCGCAGGCACGCACAAACAGTCGACCGGCCGCTCTGTGGCTCTAAATGTGCGATTCTCCACTGGCATGCTCTCTGCTCGTCCTCGTTCCAAACAAAAACAATTTCGAAAAAAAGAGGAAAGAGAGAAAAAAAAACGAAATTACTGAGCGCGAAATAGCTCCCAGTGTGACGTTTCTAATAGCCACGAGTTATAACGCTACTTGGCAAAGCTTCAGAGACAATTGCCGAGAGACAATTGTTCATCGATCTCTGCCTCTCGGCCCGAGAGTGTCGAAGTGTGTCACGAACGCTGTTGCGAAAAAAAAAATGAAAAAAGAACGAAGATCTCGCTGCAGGCTGGACGGAAGATTTAGGCCCCATGGTGAAAAAACGTTATTGACGAGAAAAATGAAGCGAGAAAGAAAGAGCTCGCGTTGAAAGCTGCATAAAAAAAGTATAGCTGAAAAACAAAAAGTCTAAGACTGAATTTGAAGGTGTGTGAATACGGTTCGAGAACTATGTCCGAGTTCCAGTGAGAAAATTTTTCGATCTTCAAATTCCGATAATTCGTTCAGTAAAATTACAAAAAAATCGCATAAATAAATAACATTTTTGAACTTCATTGATAAGTTTTCCGTGATTTCCCGGCAGGAATTAGAGAATATTTCAATCGAAAACTTTTGTTACCGAAACTCGGACACATTTATAACCAGAAACTCGAATCGTGTTCATACACCTTAAGACTCAAAAGGGTGAAGGAAACAATTTTTATTGTGAAAAATTTAATTAATGGCGTATTCGTAAATTTTGACATATTTTCTGTCGAATTTTTCTTATTTAAAACCACTCGCAGAGAAATGAGAAGAAAGAACATGGAATTAAACAAAAAATTGAATGAAACCCGATTTTTGTTCACGTCTCCAACTTATTTTCGCACAAATTTATTTTTTTGTAGCTACACTGAGGAATATGAAAAAATGAGAATTGTCAAAATCGGTGCATTTCGTGTAGAACCGCCCGTACGGACAAGTATCGAATGGAACTTTTTTTTGGTGGGTCCTACATTCTCTCGGGAGCACGAGTTTGCATATTTATGCGAATTTTGCTCAGCAGTGCGCGACATATACGCAGCTGAAGGGTAGATGGAAAGCCGCGTCACAGAATCGGAGTCAGAGGTGGAAAATATACACTGGCTGCGTGAATAAATATATCCGTGTAAGCGTATATATATTCGGCGAGGTTTGCACGCATATATAGCTTGAGGGCGTCGCGACGCGACTTTTCCTCTCTCGCGAGAGCTATACAGATCTGAATGACGCCTCGTTAGCCATTTTCTGTGCTCCACGATGTTACCATCATGCTCTCTATCGCTCTTTCTCTCTCGTCCCTCTTCATCTCTCGTCACGCCGTCTTTTTTTTCACGCATCACGGAGCACAAACATGCGCGAGTTTTCAGCCAGCATTTACTTTATAGTGAATTTGCTAACAAAAATCCGCAAGCCCAGCTCCATTCACATTCACAAATGGATTGACAAAAAGATTTTGATTTTATTTCGAGAAAAAAATTGGAGAGGAGACAAGAGCAAATAAAAACTCGCCAAGGAAAATACTTTTCACCGTGTTTATCGCTTTTTGCGGATTTGAATTTGAAAATGCTTGACCCAGCATTAAAACTTCGTGATTATTAAACTTACGAAAACAATGATTAAATTCTGAGCTGAATAAAAAATATATATCTTGAAATTATTTTTGAAAAAAAAGTAATAGACGCTATATGGGTAGAGGAAAAACGCCCCGTCTGAATTCGCGATGCCGGGGGTTCGCGAGTTCGCGATATCTCGAAGTCCCTCGTGGCACGAGGACGCTCCCACGCATGAGTTCCAGCGAGACGAGAGCCCGAGATGGGAACGCTTGAAGTTTCGGCTTGGCGATAAAAACTATGCGAAATGAATAAAGATAAAAGTACAATGGAAAGGGCAGTTGGGCGTGCGGTCGCTCCGCGTATACACGGACCGTAATAGTGGGCACGCGATATTACATATTACGCAGTGAAATTTTATTTATGGCCATTCGAGTGGACCCCCTGCTTACATAATGCTCGAACCATGCCCCGCTCTTCCTTTTCCTTCCTCCTAATATTTTCTTCGGTTAAATAAGAATTCACAATATCGGGCTGCTTCTTTGTCGTCGAATATATAACATCCAGGACTTACGGGCTTCTACATTTTTGAACCGCTCGCTTTACCTTCTCGGTACTTACATTTTCACATTGATGTACGGCAAAAATATAATTTTTTCAATTTTCTTTGTGTATTTTTTGGATTGAACGAATTTCTAGAGATAACAATGAAAGTTATTTTTAAAAAGCTGACAGTTTTTTTAAATTGACAATTGATTGCAAAGTGGATGTGGTACTCATTAATCAATAGATATTTTGGATGTGTGGTTCATTTTAAAAAGTAGTATTGATGTGTAATATTTCAATATTACTCGTCCCAAAAGCTCACATTTGATTTCATTTTTTCTTTCATTTGACGAAGAAAGAAGAGTTATACTTTATTCTTTGTTGAGGACAATGTGCAGCCTATTTCCTTTGAAAAATAAAGTTTTTCACCGAAAGCCGTGAAGTAGGACTTTTATCGACTGCACGACTTCGTCTCAAAGATTAAATTCCGTACAGATAAAAGTGGGTTGAAAATTGATCTTTTTTCTCAGACCATTCGTCTCGTATCCTGTTTTTGAGAGCGTTACATAAGCGCTTCTTCTTCATTATTGAACACGTACGATCAATTATTATTATTTATTGTATGGATTAATGTCCCATTGACGGAAGGGTTTTGAAGATTCAATAAGCCTCCGATACGCATACAGTATATAAATCCCATGATCTTTGCCCTATTCTTTTTCAAACGAGCGCTAGCCAACTGTCGTCGGCGTTGCGGTTTCATAGGAGGGTTCTCGGCGTTCACCGCAGCGTATAAATGGAAAAATATAAGTTCCAGGATCGCCGAGGTACGTTCAGATTTTTTTTTATTAAATTGACCTTTCTCTTTGCGCGATAATGGAGTCGATAAAAAAATCAGAAAAAAAAGGTAGCAATTAAAATAATTCCTCGATATATAAATGTACAACGACCTTGATCGATGAGAAATGCTGCAAAACCGGAAACGGCCACCCCAACACCGGCAGCCGTGAACTCGCTCCTCGTTTTTGTCCTCGCGCTTGCGTATATCGCGTCATTGTCGCGACAAAATAATCCCTGTGGCCCGATATATTTCATTGTTTCGCAATGAAATTATTCGTCGTCACATTCGAAACTTTTGCCGTTTTCCTTTGTTTAGGCGCTCGGCTCGCCTTACTCGTCGCCATCGTCGTCATCGTCGAACGACTTCCGTCGTCTTGCGACAGCGAAACGATGAGGGGTCAACCGACAGGATATCGCACACCGGGGCTACCAATATTTCCCATTGATTGTCTCGATGCTAATGAGAACTCCAACGCTTTTTCACATTAGGCGATGGAAGTCGGATCAACAACCAAGTTGAATTATTTCAATCTTCATTTAAAAAGAAAATAATGAAACTATTTTTAAAAAAAATTACATTTCTGATAACTAAATAATACTTCGTTTTTTGCTTTTTTTTATATAGGAAAAAAAAACTTCTCCTTCGCACATTCTTGGAAATCGAGGAAAAAAAGCGAAGTAAGGAATCGTGATCGCCGAATCGTTTTTGCATTGGAATTGGAATATTCGCGCCCTTCGTGAGCTTTGGAGTTGACCCCCGCGGCTTTCTCACTCTCGTTTCACGTGAAACGACTTAATAAAACCTCGAGACTTTCCACCATGCTGCATTAACCCGGTACGTGACCAGCCAAGAATCGTTACTCTGACTTTCTCTATCACCCTTATCTAACTGGCAACGTTCCGGTGCCTTCCGCTTCTATCGTCTCCAACAATCGTTTCGTTCTTTCACGTTCTTCGCTTTTGCCCAGAGGAAAAGACGAAAAAGCGAGCCCCCGTCCTCATATACTCGATGACAGAAAAATGAGCTGTCTAAATTTATCCGCGCGACCGGAGAGACGTTTAAAAAGCGTCTAACGCTTGAAAAAGTAACGACATCGAAAAAACAGATTAACGAGAAAAGAATAATATGAAGAACAAAGCCAATGGAAGGGTATATCCGAGCGAGGGTATTTAATGATCTCTTTAGCGAAACTGGCAATACAAGTTTTTCGAGGGTGCGAGTTCCGCACGAAATTTTCAACCCCTTTCCTCATCGTTCGCTTCTCTCCCGCGGTATTATTAGGGCGTCAGTTTATATCAAATTCTAACTGAACAGAAGGGCGTAAAATCTAAGCTCGCACGACGTTTTTTAACGTTCCCTCGTGCCCTTTCGTTTTTACTCGCCGACTAAATATACGTGCGGAATTGTAAAGGGGTAGCGCGGGTTGGGAACTCGACATTCGGCATAGTCTCGGTATTCTCGGTGTGGAGGATACGCCTCGTTAATCCGTCGGTGGGTGAACAAGGCTTCCCGCGTGAATATCCTAATTATATTAGCAACTCAGGAGAGCGAAAGAGAGAGAAAGAGAAAGACAGAGGATCAGGGTAAAGGGGAGGAGAATCGAGAAATGTTGGGCCCTAGGCACAGAGCGAGACTCCATGTGGCCGCGAAGCCACAATTCCACTTTCGTCCTCTCTCTCTCTCTCAGCTGTCTGGGTGTTCGCAAGTCCATTGTTTTTGCGAATTGCAAGAGGCAGAGCTACCGAGAGACCTCGCGAGAACATGGCCAGCGGAAAACGGGCACACACACACATAAATCCTCTCGTGCATACGCACACGAGCCTCGGACCTCCGTGTTTCTCGGTTCTCCGACGAAAAGTGTTGTACCGAAAGACAATATAACAAGAGCCCAATAGACCAGAAGCGAAAGAGTATTCGAAAGGGGGGGAAAAAATGTTTTACATTCGTTCTCGATCTTTCGTCTCAATCTTCCGTGCTTTTAGTCACGTACAACGTGTCTGGATAATCTCCGAAGCTCAGGGCATCGATAAAAGCTTTTTTTTCGATAGGAGACTTTTTCTATGAATGTGCAAAAAGAAATCGAACGACAGTCAGTTACAAAATCTTTTCTCAACATGGATAGAAAGAAAATATCTTTAAATACTGATCGAAAAATTGAGGTCCTTTATTCTTACACCAAAAAACAGTCGATTCGACGCACGTAATATTTAAATCGAACACAAATCTCGAAAAATCGTGAAAGAATGGAAAATGTTCGAAAATCCGTGAAATAAAATGTGGAACTTTTCGACGTTTCGTAGTCCTTGTCGAGAATTACATCCTTTTTATCAGGCAAATTGAAAGAAACAAGAAAGAGACCGTAAGAAGATTCACGATCGTATAGCGAAGTGAAAAAATGGCAAAGAGAGACGATAAAGGCGGAAAAAGATGGAAAAAGAAGAAAAAGACGCGAAGGAAGTGGTTACGGCGAAGAGCAGGAAGAGAAGAAGACGAGAGAGAGAGTATTGATCCCGCACCCTCCGGAGTTGGAAACCCTCCTCTAGCTCGGCTACTATTGCCTGGTGTGCTACAACGGCTGGTCTCTCTAACCCGCAGCCAACCCCCGCGCTGTCCCGGCACACACAACCATCAGCCCCGCGTCGACCCTCTTCTCACCCCCCCCCCCCTCCCTTCCACCCGCCAGTTGTTGTGTGCTGCATACCAATTTGCTTGATTTTTTCCATCCTCTCCTTTCCTCTCTCTCTCTCTCTCTCTTTATCTATCTTTCTCTCCTTCTCGCTCATCAGTTCGACTTCCTGCCCTTACCACGACGGACCTTCGTCGTCGTCGACGACGACGACGTCGTAGCGTATATACGTCTCCAGTTCTCGTCGCCAGTGACGCCCGTCGACGAGCTTCGTACACTCGTCAATTTCTTTCCACACAGACACTCGCATTTTGCTCTCATGCTCCATCTCCCTGGTTTCCGGAAAACAGCAAAAAAAATTGGCTTCTCGCTCTTTTATTTTTCGTCATTTCTCCTCTACCAAGAAAAACTCGATATATATCGTTGCATACGATAGCTCCGAGTTATCGTGGCTGTGGTTTTTCCTCCACGTCTTGAAATCTCTTCGAATAATGCGTTGTGTAGAATTTGTTTTAAAATAAGAAAAAATATCATCAAATTTTCGGTGATACATATATTTGTTTTTAATTCAGTTAAAGAACGTGTTGGATTTTTGATAAGGCTTGTAATTGGAATCTCGAAGTGATCGTTGACGGGGTTAAATAGGAAGGAATTAAGCGAATGGTCGTAAAACAAAAGCGCGAAGCTTCAGTGTCACGGGCGAGGGTCACAGAATTAAAAAACGTCGCGCTCGAGCGGAGATTATATACATAAAATTATATGAATAGTTCATCAAGTCCAATTAGCGAGAGTGTTGATCCGCCCGAGACGCTTTACCGCGGGGTTAAAAAATATTCTCCTATCTTCGCCTCCTGGATGAAGGCACGAAAAAAAGGATGAAAAGAGCGGGTTGAAAGATCGTACCCGGTGCTGAGAAAAGATTTGTCTCGTCCGTGGTAACGAAAACTCGAGCGGTATCTCTCGCGGATGAGGATCCTCCAAGGAGAAGGACGAAGATACGCCAGTCCAAAAAGGATAAGAAAAAAGAGAAGCGAGAGATAAGAGCGATAATGGGGAACGCGGGGGTGGAAACGGAGCAAGAGAGAAAAAGAATAAGAGGAATAAGAAAGGAGAGAGTCGGTTATATGTACGAAGACCTGGAGAAGCCACCGAGCAGATAAACCTGGCCTCGTCTGGAATCTTCTATTAGCAATTACACTTGTAATTGTTTCCTGCAATATGCATGGAAATAGTGGAATTATTTAAAAACCACCCTCGGTAGTTCCTTAGACACGAACGGACTTTCATCTCCCTCGTCGGCTTTCTTTCTCTTTCGGCGTTTGTCCCTTCGAGCTCTGACTGTGTCGTCTTTTTTTTCCGTCTCCTTTACTCACTGGATCGTCTTCTCATTCGCTATATACACTTTTTGTACACACACAAATACGCCGATGGTTAGTCTTTTTCCTCCTCAATTTTCCCATCTTCGGATCGAAACTCTGTGCTGAAGAAACGAGCTGTGTATATGTGTACGAGAGCGTACGAAAGTAATGACACCCCGAATCAGGAATCTACTGCACGCTTTTCGATGCTTAATGGCCTGAGTAGCATTTATTTGCGGGGTCGAGACGAAATCCGACCTCGCTCGATATACACTTTGGCGTCGATACATCTGAGGTTTTTTGAAAAACGATAAAGTACACGATATGTTAAGAAATACAAAAAACAAACTCACAAGATAAATTCATTAAGGAAAATCAATTCAGCGAGAAACAAATTGAGGTAAAAATTGAAAGGAGCGATTACAGAAAAAGTTATGCACACGCTCATACCAATAAAATCGAAACAAGAATTATGCACGTATCGATTCGAGAGCACGCGGAAAGGGAAATTTATCGATGTACCGGATAATGTTGAGAGGTATAATAAGTCCGGAGTCGTTAGTGTGTTCGACAAGTGTATACACGTTACACACATATGTATATGTATATATATGTGTATGTGTATGTACGCGTAAGAAATCGTGATCGAGAGGTTAAATCTTTGGAGAGTCAGCAGGGTGTATATTCTCTCGATCTTCCGCTCTTTCGTTCTTTCCGCTGTGGCTCTCGCTCTCTCTCCGGACTCGGAGGAGAGTTGAGAATACTTGCGTAGCACGGTGGCCATTGCATTATCATAACCGCATTCTCAGTGCGGTGTGCTGATCGTCGGGACCGGCGCACTTCGTGAGGACCCGCGCTCTTTTCGCTCTCCCACCCCGTGATCGAACGTGCAACGTCCGAGCACGCGAATGCATGGCCCGTATGTCTGTATATATACGTTTAAAACGCAAAAGCGATCGTATTCATCGACTTCTGCTACCGTATACGTATACAATGTAACGCTCTTCGAAACCCCCGGCGTACTTTCCTCCCGTTTCCTTCTACGTGCATCTCCGGGAGAGCTCCTTTTCACATAATTCGGTCGTCGCACTATTTTACAATAGACCATAGACTCTCTTCGTACCGTTAGACGCAGTTTTTTTTATCGCATCTTCACTATTGTAAAAAAATTTTTTAAAAATCATGAAATTGTTGATTATATTTTTATTATAATACTGAATACTATATTACGAATTATGCATAATAATTATGCATTTAATGTAGGGTAGGGGGGTACCACAAAAATTTGGTGAAAATTTCCGATATTTCACATTTTGATAAAATTTAATATCAAATAGTCTTTTATTTGCTAAGAACATTATATTTAGTAGTTTAGGAACACATGTCAACAAAAATGAAAATGAAAAATCAATTATCATAGCAGATCGAAACAGAACATTTTCTTTGGTAATAAAACACATTTAAACAAAAATTTAAATAAATTATCAATTAATTGCTGGAAATAAGACATCAAAGCTAATAACCACTTAACAAATGATGAGAAAAAAAATTTTTTCGTACTTTTTGGAGAGGTACTCCATTTTAACCATCATTTTTTTAGTGCACTAAAAAAAATTTTTCTCATGAAAATTTTATTTCAGTTGAAAATTTTATTTCTTTCCTTTAATTGTGATCAACCAACAAAAGATTCAGCATATTTAAACCCTTGGAATCAGAAATTTTTTCAAGTACCCCATTCTGCCCCCCCTACCTTATAATAAACAAATGAGTTATCATAATACATTTGTATAGTTGGCTTTTTTAAGATATATGTATTTTGTCGCGAGTTTTCAAGTACCCCATTTGCCCCCCCCCCTACCTTGTAATAATTAAACAAATGAGTTATCATAATACATGTGTATAGTTGGCTTTTAGGATATATTTTGTCGCGACTAAATCTATCATCGAACCGTCCAATCACTGTCATTAGAAGAATCACTTCCCCACAGATCCGCAGCTTATGCAAATATAATTCTTGAGACAGTGTGTCCCGGCGATTGTACCATTGTAGTCTCATCAATAATACATCAGAGGCGGAGCGGCGTTATCGATTGATCGATGGAACAATTTCTCTTCGATAATTCAATCGGTATATGAAAAAAAAAGAGAAATGATTTTTCTATCATTCGGTATATCTTCGTTTTTTTCTCCATCTTGCGCACTCGATTTTTTTGCAATCCAGGATTTATTATCAGACGTCTCTCGAGATCGGAACGGCGAAATCGGCTTCGCGCGCTAGAGTAATCGATATATCGACGTACATTACTGCCGCCGGTATCTCTCTGGCGTTACATCGCATATATATACATGCGAACCGGCATTACCCTGTACATACTTATATTTATACAAGTATATACATAACCAATCGAACTGGAGACGACCGATTGGCTTTCGAGGCACGATCTGACCTAAAACCGAGCATGGCACAGTTCGACGTTCGATTTTCTTCTCCGGGGCCCCTCGCTCCTCGCTCCTTCCCTCGCGCTCCTCGACGCATTTGTAAAACCGTACGCCGATCGGGCCAACGTCGGAATATGATCGTCCACATGTGCACAATTGCATGAGAAAATCGAAAAAAAAAGATAATGAGAGAGAGAGAGAGAGAATCACGAGAGTCGTGTGGCGCTGTTTGCTTCGTTTTCTTATTTTCCTTCTTCCTACTCGGCTTCTTCTGCGCCTCTCTCCCGGGATGTTAGGAAAAAAGGAAGAGAAAAAGAGAACGTTGATTTCACTCGACGATCGTGTCTCCCAGGGCTGGAATGGTGACATGTGCTCGTACAACTCCGTCGCGCACTTTTGCGCCGCGTATGTGACGACGCGCGTGTCCCGCGACCGCGCGCTCGCATTGTACCCCACATACCGATCTCCCGCGGTATACGACTTCGGGTATCCCGTTAACGAGAGTCGAAGCTCGCTCTCTTTCTTTCTTTCTTTCTTTCTTACCGATGACAACGACGGCTACCGTTTCGTTCGAGCGTGATCACTCGCGTATTCCTACCGTGTGTATGTACAAGCGTCTCACCGTTCGACAATCGTTTCCCAGCGTTCTCATTGTCGCGGGACTCGGAAAGTTCCCGGGAATTCAAGAGCGCCACGAAATCCGCTCATTTTTTTTCCTACATTTTTTCATCAACCTTCCAGTCTATTTTTAACAATATTTATTCTTCATCCATATCGACTCTTTTTTTTCTTCGATGTTATAAAATACATCCAAGATCTTTGTATGAAAAAATTTACAAGTTTCGAGAGAGAGGTTAACGATTCATGATGCAAGTCGATAATTAAATCGGCCGATGAGGAAATATATAGAATGACAAATATTTAATCACGTATACGTCGGTTTTTTTCCGATGTCTATAACGAGAGGAAACATTCTCAAAAATGTTGGCCGGGACGTTGCGCGCGAGATGCGACCGCGCTCGCTCTCTCGTCACACACGGTGAACGTATACCGATCGCAGTTTTGTGCTCTCGGTGTCTCTCCTTCTCGCCGGACGTATAACGACCGATACCGGTTTTCTCTAACAACGTCTAACGACAATCACATCAATCAAGGGACATCGTGGTAATTCCAGGCTGAGCGAGAAAGACGAAAGGAGCGTCCGTCGCGCAGGTACGCGCGATCGTGCGGTAGATCGGTTTACACAGAGTGTGCTCCACTCCGTGTAATATGTATATATGTATATATTGTATATTTATATATAACTACATATTATATGTATATATATCGCTTCACGCACATGTACAGTATAAATGTAGAGAGAACTTTTCGAGATCGATACCTTATATCCCTCCGGGGCATTTCGTTATTGCAAACGCACACGCGGCGTGTGAGAAAAATCTAACCATCTCCATCTCACTCTCCTCCTCTATCCGTCTCTCTCTCTCTCTCGCTTTTTTTTCTCCCTTTCTCCCTCCATCTCTTTCTCTCCACCTCGTCAAGGTCCATTCGCTCTCTGCGGTCTCTCTCCGGTGGCAACCGATAGCATTTCTAGTTTTCTCGATGGCCACACTGCGTGAAACCGCGCGCTCGGGCACATATACCCAGGGAACTCTCCGCCGGACTCGAGATCGAACACTATGCGGAAAATTCCCAAGCGTCCTTCGTTAACGCTGGGAGCGTAGAGAAAAGGTACAAAAAGAGAGAAAAATATATAGGCAAGGGATGAGAGAAATCATTCCGGAGTACGCGATAGTTTTTCAATTGAGGACGAGGGAGAGAAACGTCGACTTTAAATCTAATATACCAGGAGACTCTCTCTTCTATCCCTGATAGATTTGCCGTGTCCCTTTTTTTTTCTTTTCCAAACTCATCCTTTTTTTCCAACATAGCCATCAGCGTCGTGTTCGGTCCGTCCTTTATTTTTCTTCTTTCGACGAGAGAGGTCCATCACTCGACGCTCGACCGTGAAATTTTTCTATTACAATGTAGACATTAATAAACGTTCGGAAATTAATATCGCTTGACCCGACGACCCGACGCGGAAAAATAAATTCGAGTTACACACGAGGCCCACGTGCGGTCAAATCTCACCCCGTGATTGATGATGCGTCTTTTATGAAAGACTAATTACGACAATCAACATATAATATCATCAGTTTTCCTTTTATTTGGGTCTCTTAAATAAAAATGTTTATATCAATTTTTCTTTGAATTAATAATCTCTTGTCAGTTATAAATCGTAAATTTTTTTCTCGCAGTCTTCTTCAATTTGCTGCGTTTTCGTTGTAAAAAATTAATAGAGTACGCAATTTCGATCCGAGCTTAATCGATAATACATCAATCACGCTTTTTTAAATTTTTTGCCAAACGCAAAGTCGCTTTATTTAATTGAAAAATATCAACTAAAAATGGGACACACTTATAGATTAGACTGAGATATAATCGACTCGTTATCGAAAAATTGGCTAATTATCGCCGATATTAAATTTGCTATTTACATATCGTATGCAAAGCGATATACATATTTATATACGTTTGTCTGTGAGTGCGCGAGGGATCGCCCGAAGGGGGAGAGAGAAAGATAGGAAGAGACGGGATTGAAAGGTGGCTACTGCCAATTAAAGCGCGGCGCTTATTGCAAAAGAACGTACGCCACGTATATCCGAACGGCGCATATACAGCGGGGAGAGTCTCGAGAACGCACATAAATCCTCGGGATGCGCGCGGAGCGAGTTCTGTAGCTGAATCGCCACCCGCTGCGCTAGACATTTTACAGCTTCGCAGTGGTCACAGTCCACCAAGGTGGACTGTCACGGGATAATGAAAATAAGAAGAAAAAGTCCACGGTGAAGGAAGTCGACGCAAACGGGTAGCGCGAAATCAAACTTGTACAAAAGACATTTTTTTCAACTCATCGAAATAAGTGCTATATAATTTAAAATACAAATAAAAACGCTGCGTACAAAAATCCATCAAACTTCTTAAATCATTTAAGTCAGTACGGGAGCTCGTCTGAGGACTAAAGATTGATTTTACGACGCTCGAATGTCGTCCTAAACGATATTTCAATTATTTTGATAAGCGTCACGCAAAAATTGGTGATAAAAAAGATTTTGAAAAAATACTGGGCCAGATTCCATTCATCTGAGAATATTTTTTGAATAAAATATAATTTATTTGTTCTGTCTGTCCACATCCGAATATTCACCGTAGATTCTAACAAATCCATATTTTAATATGAAAATTATATACACAGAGTGGAAGTTTCCACGTTATTCTTTCTGACAGGGTTTTGTGCATACAAAATAGAGAAAAATACAGAAAAAATAAGTATTTGAGAAGGTTTTTAGAATGGAGAGAAAAAGTATGTATTTTCCCATAGAGTTGCTCACGTTTCGCGTAAAAAGAGAAAGAGCGAGGGTGAAAGGTGGCGCTGAGTACTGCACAAGATGGCAAATAATATACTACCCTAGCTGTGCTATAGTATCACGAAATGGTTACGGTATACAGCTCATAGTTACGCACATATTTTCACCGCTCTCGCAGGCCTCTGTGCACACATACTTACATATTTTATCAACATAGATATATATTCTGCGAAGCGAATTGCACGCTGCGAATCTCGCGTTGAGCGTAAACAGAAAGAGAAAAACTCAAAGATATTTCCAACTGCAGTTAAACACCATGCACTCCTGGGCATATCACGTAATGTACGGCTTATTACGTACACCATCCAGTAAATAAACTTTTATCAAATAATAAGAAGTCTCTTCCCAAAAAGCTGAACAACAAATGAGTTTCGATTTTAGAGTAAAAGTAACAACATAGGGTGGGGGGAGCAAAATGGGGTACTTAAGAAAAATTTCCGATTCCAAGGGTTTTAATACGCTGAATCTTTTGTTTTTTAATCACAATCAAAGGAAAAAAATAAAATTTTTAGCTGAAATCAAATTTGGATGAGAAAAAAATTGTTTTAGCGGTCAAAATGAGGTACCTCTCCAAAAAGTACGAAAATTTTTTTTTTTTCATACTTTGTTAAGTTATTATTAGCTTTGACGTCTTATTTCAAGTAATTAATTGATGATTTATTTTAATTTTTGTTTAAATGTGTTTCATTATCAAAGAATAAAATGTTCTCTTTCGATCTGCTATGTTAATTGATTTTTCGATTGAATTTTTGTTTAAATGTGTTTCTAAATCACCATATACAGTGTTCTTAGCAAACAAAAGACTATTTGACATTAAATTTTATCAAAATTTGAAATATTGTAAATTTTCCCCAAATTTTTGATGGGGTACCCCATTTTGCCCTCCTCCCCTACCCTATATAGAAGAGAGTATGCATGAGGATGTGATAAATGTCTTAATATCTTTTGCAGAATTTTAAAGATTTTAAATGTTATTGCAAATATAGTCGATAAACTGAAATAGAGTACTCGTCTCACAGATACGAAAATTTGAGATCCGTCAAACAAAAAAATAACATACCAAAAAAGTAATCTGAAAGAAGATATTGCGAAGAAATGAAAGGGAAGAGAAAAAAGAAGTGTTCTCTTTTTTTGTTCTTCCTTCGTCAGACTTTGCCTCTCGTGAAACTATTTTTTCTGCTCAAGATTTCGCGTATCTCTTTCGCGAGCGAGGTTTCCGAAGGACCGAGGCGTTATCTGGGATCGAGCATTGTCGCTCGCACTGGCTGACAGGTCTCGGATACACCGAAAAGGGTTAAAAAGAGAGTGAGAGAGAGAAAGAGAGAGAGACAGAGATGAAAACTGAGAGAAAGAGCGAGAGAATCGAGCGTGTGGCGAAAGTCGAGTCCTCTCTCTTCTTTCGTCCCTCTCGATCCTTTTCCCTCTATTTTTCTCTTTATCTCCTGGCACTGCACCCGGGCTTTTCTCTGCACCACACAGTGGCACGAAGATTGGGTCGAGGCGAACGCCACTCGAAGATCCACGAGATGGGAAGAGCAACACACAAAGTAGCAAAAAAAAGCAACAAACGAAAAACAAACCAAAAAGAGTTAAAAAAATAAGGATATAGAGGACAAGAAAAAAGAAAAGAGAAACGTGAGGACGATCGCGTTGTCCCAAATGGCACGGTTGAGGACGCGAGCTCGCGATCTCGATGCGCAGTACACGCTCCATGCCCGATGAGCAGAGAGTATATACGCTCGGCATGAAACGCGAATCCTGAGGCTCTCCCGAACGATCGGAAGGACCGACAGCGAGCCCGCAACTCGCTCGCTACCGCGACAGAGAGCGTACCGATCCTCCTCTCTCTTTCGCTCCTTCTCTCTTTATACCGTCGACGGTCCATGCGCCCGTCACCCATCCTCCGAGCACCGACAAGTTGCCTCGCTTGCAACCGTCCTACCGCAGATTCTACAATTACTCGACGTCTTTCTGCAAACTCACTCAACGAAGAGAGACTCCGAAGCGTTTTCGTTTACGAGCTCAAACTCGCGAAGTTTTCCCGTCCTTAGAGCACACGAACAAACTTCTCGATTTCGCGTTGGTTTCGGATCGCGAGTCGCTCTGTCATCGATCCCTCTCGAGATCACAAACTCGTATTTTCGGAGATTAATCTCCACGGGACCTGTCAAATATTTCGCGTGGGTAGTCCCGGATTTCTCAACAATCGACTCTATCATTGATCCTCGTTACGGAGCACTCCCGAGATCTTTCGGTTTGATTATTTTGTTTGCCTACGCAGAGCTAATATGGCCCACGTGGACGAGATAATGACGGAAGTCACGTGATATCCTTACCTTTTACTACGATCTACTTTCTCCAAGAAGAGTCACACCCGTTCTGTATACCTCATCTTGATGTAAAGAAAAAAAATAAAAATCTGTTCTGGCTCATTTCGTCTCAGCTGTTTCGGGTTGTCGGTGCCACGAGGCGATCGAAAGCGATGAGGGCCCCCTTTTTTCGGTGTCACCAAAAACTCGTTCTTATATAGCCCTCGGGGCCCATGGAAGAGAGAGAGAGAAAACGGCATTACGTTTTTTGGATGTATAAGGCCGCAGGAATAAAAGTCCTGAGACTCGATCCTCCCTCGGCCCTCTGTTGACATTTTTCCGAGTCCTCTTTACGACTTGTCCTTATGAAAAAATAAATTCGAGAAAAAAGTAATTTCTAAGAGCAGATTTATTCACGCGAACAAGGTGTTAACGAGTATCAAGTTTCTTCCAATCCATTGCGTGCCTTTAATGGACCACGTATACACTTATAAATATCATCATCTGTATACACGTGTTAATTTAGTAGCCGTATTTATACACACGCGCAGGAATAAATTCATAATTTATTTCAAATGGGAATAAATGTAGATTTGTCACGACTCGAAGGATTTATATCAGGAATGCGCGAAACGTACGCGCGAGGTTAGCCAGTTTGAATAACCTTTCATTTTTTATTAACGTCGATTAATTAACGATCGCCGGTTATACTTATTCTTGACAGATTTCACAAGATACATCAGAGGTAATCCGTCGAAAAAAAGAAAATCGCTCTGCATCTGGAACTTTATTTAAAAAAGTGTGTCTCAGTGAATTCGCAAAATTCGCAAAGTTTCAAAAAACGAGCATCATCGAGACAATAATTTAATTCAAATGGAATTGCACAAAAATGAGGACTAGACGAGCAAATTGACGGACAATCCGAGTATAGATACGGAAATAGGAGAATATATAGGGCATGGATTATTTGGCCTTTTCGGGCGATTTCTCTCAACGAGTCGATAAAACTTGCGGCGCCAGCTGATCCCGATTGCTCAGGCAGATGGGACAATTTGTAATCGCGATAGCGGGCGAAAGTATGCGGCGTTTTCGGGAGAAAGGAAGATGTACATTTTTCGTTTAGGCTCTTCTCGCTTCTCATCTCTTTCTCTCTCCAACTTTGCTCTCTCTCTCTCTCGCCGGATTCTCGTGCCACGTGGAAAAGACGGGGAATGATTCTCCCGGCGGGCATAAGAGACTCGAGCCGAGATTTTAATGTTCCCTTTTACGACACTCTAAAATAGCGTCGTCTCGTGTTAGCGTCTCAACTACCGACTCGGATTCCTCCTCCTCTTTCGCGCCAGAGCGCGGAAGGCGGATGGCCCATCAGAGTCACCCGCTCTTAATTATTTTACGAGAATTCCGACGACAATGCCCGGTGGCAAGAACGAGCGAAAACATCGATATTACTTTTCCCGAATCGCGCCCGCGTGATCCAGCCTTCGCGCGCGAAATCTCGGATCACAATTTTATTCAACTCTCGGCGAATCCTTTATCGATTCCGTCACCCTAGACGGTGGATCGGAGATTTCCCGCCAGAAAAAAAAAATCAGTCGACGATCCCGCCGCTGAGATCCAAAAAATTCTCTTTCGCTCGCCGGGACGTAATTTTTAACTCTCCATAAAAATATTTGTCCGGAGAATGACACTCGATACGTCGTTGAAGCGAGGATAAAAAAAAGTCGATCCCGAACCGATCGCACAATCAATTATGATGAAACGAGAATTAAAATTCGATTTCGATAAAAATCAATTTATCCTCGATGCAAATTGCACAAGTCCGAGAGAGACTGGTGTCATAAATATCATCTAATTCGAATAAATTGCACGAGCATAATTATCATAATTTACGATAAAATCCTAAAAACTTACATAATATTCACGTTTTTACGATACCGTCGGTAGCGATTACATTTTATTTCGTTTCATTTGATTTTCAAATTTTTGGGCTACCTGTGGCCATTCGGCATCTTTTAATTATGGATAAAAGTACCTGTGTATCGAATATCAGCGTGCATATAAATACGGCGGAAGAGGAGAGAGAGAGAGAGAGTCCGGAGCGTACGAATCCTCGAATATAAATACACAACGTGTGATCTGTATATGGGTAAAGGGGTTGGTTCGCCAAATGAATCCGAGTCCAGCGGCATGTTCGATGGCTGCATGCGGTTAATTCCGATTCGGTTCTGTATATCTGCATCAGCTGGAGCAGCAACATCAACAGAGAAGCCCGGGGGCCAGGGCGGGATGAAACAGAGGGCGACATGCTCGATGTTCGGAGGCCTATAGGAAGCAGCTTCGGACTGTCGAACAGGTATAGCCCCCGGGCTCCGTACCGGCGACTGCCTACTCACCCAGCATTTCCGCATCGGCTATCAATATCGAAACGAGCGATGGATTTACGAGGAAATTCCATATTCGTGCGCGGATGAATGACGAGGGATTCGCGCATGAATAATGCATTGACCCCGAGACGAAATAAATAATAGCGTGGAACACACGTCTCTCCGCGTGTGCATGCATCCTCTCTGGGCCCCGAGTGTGCGCGCCTCCGAGAACGGATCCGCGATCGGCACGCTTCGATGCTTATCGAACGTTCGACCGCATCAACGTCCAGGTCGTCGTACTCTTTTCCCAAATTCTACTCTTCTTTCTACCTCTTTTTTATCTTCTCTTCTTTTTTATCATTTTATGACGTTTTTACGCCATTTATCTGATTTTAGCACGCTATTCGATCTGATTCTGTTTTCGAATTTCCGTGCCGATCTTTTTTCTGAAAGTGCCGTTAAATCGGCCGGTTCTTTTCTGAATTACCGTATTATCTACTCTGAATTAGCGCTTTAATGGATTTTTCACCTTCCAATTGGTTTTGTTTCGTCGATTTTCGTAAATTTCGTCTTATCGGTTTTTAAGGCTTTCGAGATAATAAAAATGTCGTAAAAGAGGAGGCATAAAGATCGGGAATGGTGTCCCTTTTGATTTCAAGCCATGCGGGACTTTCTAAGAGCTCGGAACCCTTTTCCCGAGTGGCCATCTAACGCGCCGTGTGTCACAGAAAATTTGTAACCGGAGAAGACGAATTCACACACGCTCGACGGTGTATATGGGCACCGCTGGAATAAAACCGAAAGCATTCTGGAACACGGGAGCCTAATAAAAAAGATTGTCGCTGCAGCTTGCATCGAGGTCAAACGAGAGAAAAAAATCTTTTAATGATCTGTGACCGTGTGTGTTTCGTTTAATTTTGAAAGAGTCGAGAAACTTGCGCAACGTGACGTAGGTTGATATTTATGCGACAAGATCGAATTAGCTCCAAACTTTCTTATAAATTTGGACAAGTGGATAGAAACCTCTGACGTCGGGTGAAAGGAGCATTTTTGTGCTTTACCTCTACAGCATTAAATCCACTCTCACGAGATAGTTGAATTTAGAAAATTGGAGGTATATCGGAAACTTTCGAAAAACAGATAAGATGAGAAACAAGAACTGAGATGATTCAGAAAAATTTGTCAAATATAAATATGACCAAAAAATATTGTATATGGCTCTTCTTGTGTGAAGTCGAGTATGCCGTTCATGATATAGAGGGTAGGGGTGGGGGGCAAAATGGAGTACTTGAGAAAAATTTCCGATTCCAAGGATCTAAATATGGTGAATCTTTTATTATTTAATCACAATTAAAGGAAAGAAATAAAATTTTCATGAGAAAAAAAAATTTTTTAACGGTCTAAATGGGGTACCTCTTCAAAAACTACGAAAAAAAATTTTTTTTCATAATTTGTTGAGTTATTATTAGCTTTGACGTCTTATTTTAAGTAATTAATTGATAATTTATTTTAATTTTTATTTAAATGTGTTTCATTACCAAAGAAAATTTTCTTTTTCGATCTGATGCTATGTTAATTTATTTTTAGTTTTTATTTTTGTATAAATTTCTTTTGGAATCACCAAATATAATGTTCTAAGCGAATAAAAGATTATTTGATATTAAATTTTATCAAATTTTGAAATATTGCAAATTTTCACCAAATTTTTGGAGTACCCCATTTTGCCCCCCCCCCCCCCTACCCTAAAGTAAACTATATTTTTAATTCTTCCAATTAAAATTTCTTTTTTCCTAAATGTATCGTTGAAAAATATATAGAAGACGAAAAATATCCACTGAGGCGGTTCAGAAAAATTTCATGAAATAAATACAATCAAATGTAGACCGTATGTTAAGTCCAACTACTCTGGAAAAAATTTTCAAATATATTTCATATCCTTAATTACAAAATGAAAATCGAAATATCTGAATATAAAAAATAAACTAAAAACGTGGGCATAACTATTTTATTTTAAACATCGTATGCAAATAATCATTCCAACTAATTTTTCCAAAATGTCTCTTTTGAAAATATAGTGAAACGAAATTTGTAGAATGAAAAAAGGAAGGCGAACGATGTACGGCAAAACGATACACCCTTTTCTCAGGGAGAAAGGGATTGAAATGAAGAGAGATACGAGAAAGAGAGAGAGAAGATCCTTCTTCTCTACTTTCGAGAGGGCGGGGGGGGGGAGAAGAAAGGAAGGAATGAGCGGGAGGGAGAGAGGAGAATGAACAGACAGACAGACAATCTCGCCTCGTTTATCAGAGTGGCATTGTAAAAGCATCGTTGCGCCTCGCGACACCCCCTTTGTTGAGACACCCCCTCCTCTCGGGCCTCCCTGAAAAAAGATCGCGGACTACTCAATCCTTTCTTTCATTCACTCGGCTCTTTTCATTTTTCTTCGGGGCTCGACTCCACGTGTACGACATATATATCTCTATACAGATACAAGACGCTCTTCTTATCCGTCGTGACACACCCGTCTCACCGGGAGAAACGAATTTCTTTCGCTCTCCTCTCTCACAGGTATAAGAACACGCGTTGCCTCTGTGCCGTGTCTTCTATGACGTATATATCTGTACAACCATACCTGATGGGTATGCGTTTGTATGTGTGTCTCTTCGATACGTATGACACTCACGTCCATCCACCAAACACGTTACATTTCACATGCTCGGCCCCGGAAGTCGAGACGCTTCCTTTTCTTTTTTTCCTCTTTTCTCATTCGCTCTCGTCTTCCTCGCTCACGGAGAGCTTGTGTATCAACGTGCGTACGCGGACGTGCGTTACTCCGTCCCATAATGAAACGTGCGGAGGACGCGCATGGGATCCATTGGACACGGGATGTCCGGATAGCATCTCCCAGTCGAGAGTTTTTATTATCTTCAACGCTATATAAGCGGACCGACTCACCTGTGCTCTTCCATTTCGGATCGTCGTACCTTCAATTATTTTTTTTATACGTCGTATAAAAATAATCATTTTTATTTTTATTAAGAGGTATAATAATATGTTGCATCCAGTGGGAAATTGTATTTGACATTAGTATTCAAACGATTCGATGAATTTGGATCGACTCGGATTATTATTTTTGATGTGCTCGTCACAGCTGTAATTATTTTTATTTCATTGTGGAATAAAAATCCTCATAAAAATGAATATATTTTTTTATTACATTAAAGAAATATTTAAAATATATATTAGATTAAAATAAAATCTAAAAAAGTTGTAGGACATTTTATTCCAAAGTTTCGATTGATTGGAACAGTGTTTATACTCAAATAACTATTTTTTGTTAATTTATTTTAAAAAATGGCATCTGGACAAATATTATAGATAATATTTCGTTTTTGACGTTCTGATGTGCTTTACATATCGTTAGTTATTTTTTAAATTCATTAGAAAAAACATTTATTTTTTAATTTTAAATTTAGATTCTATAGCAAATTCACACCATATATTAACTCTTTTTCAAAACTATTCAATAGTTTATTTTTTGGACCGATGATTCATCCGTATGTCAAAAATGGGTCCAACCGATTGTCATCAGCGAGCGAAAAAGATGAAAAGTATCGAATCTTCCACTCCCTGTTCGAATTTTTCTCAAACATTCCTCTCTTTCACATTCGTCGATCTCCCAAAAAGATCGTATACTTATTTTCGTTTTTCATCGATTCTCCGTACGCGAAAAGCATTTGTCGCATGCAGCGATATTTTTAAAAAAATATTACGAGACAAGTTCGATGGAATATATAATCTTATTTTCAGGAATCGTATTTCATATTTCGTCATTTCATTTTTTTCTCGAGCGTATAGGAAAAAAACACAGGGATCCACGTGGTGCGAGCCTCTGAAGAAGATGGAACAGATGAATGTCTATTGTGCGTAGAGAATGGCGGACGAGTTTCTCGAAGGAATATTCAACATTGTGCGCCGTTCGTACTCTTGTATAAAAAAAAGTCTCGCCTCCTTTTCACCCGTTACAAAATAACCGATGTCAGGGGGGTCATGGAGCCGAAAGAAAACTCATGTTTATTTAAACGGACTCCGAGACCGACCGGTTATTGACGTTTTGTCACTCTCGATCGATAATATACATTTTTTTCTTACCTCTATTTTCGTGCATATAATATACCGTGCGTAGGAGAGCTCCCGATCTTTTCTCGTCTCAAATAAAGTCTTTTATAAACACACGTATATCTGAATGGGGAAAATTGAATTTGCTTCATTCGACATTTTTTACATAAACGAATTTCAATATTTGTCGATTATTTTTCGACAGTCGCCGAGATCCTCAAAGCAAACGATTTATAACAAATTTGGATAAAAAATTCAATTTGATAAAATAAATGTAAAAAAAATTATTCCCTAAATCAACGCTTAAAAATTATCCAAAGCTAAACTGGAAACTTATGAAACGTGATGAATTTACGATATTTCTTGATTAATAAATTTTCCTGCATTTCATAGTCGATAAAATACGAAATATGCATAATGGGGATTCAAGCACGTGCGAAGAAAAAAATCTCGCTCGTACCTGATGCACTGGCACGTGCAATAAAACTAGACGATTCGAAAACGTTCCGGTACCTGGGAGTGCAGTTTACGATGCTGAGAGAGCGGTAGCATCATACACGCCAGCGAAACGGCTCGGTTCACTGGTCGGCAGTGAGTAAAATGTACGAAAAATGAGAAAAGAGATGCACATCTGGTCGACACGTGGTGATGAAACCCTGACTCAGGTGCCTTTGTCTTTCTCCTTTTTCGCAGTTTTTCTCGTACTCACGAGAGGGTAGAATTGCTGTTTGCTCATCACCTTTGCGAGAAATTTGTCGAGAACGTTTCATACCTGTATATCGACGAGTGTGCTTCCCGATCTCAGGTGCATTCTCCTCCCCCCCAGCACCACGTGTTTCGTATTAGCTACGTGTACCCATTTACCCAAGGTGCGAGCCCAAATCTTTCGACGACCGTATAACAACGTGGGAAAATACGCGCTTCCAACATCCCACATCTGGCTTAAATAGCTTTATTGACGATTGCTCAGGTCCGAGCATCTTCGCTCGGCAAACACACCTAACTGTTTCGAAAGTTTCGAAAAAATGGGCACTTGCTCCGAGACAATACCCAAAATCGACCATTTTTTTAGTATCATAATTTCGGATTTAGAACCGGGAAAAAAATTATAATCCTCTTTTCGAATTTATTGAACCTAAAAAAATATACGAAAAAAATCATAAAATATATTTTTATTCCCATGCATTGGAACTTGTACGAGAAATCTAATTAATTAAATATATGTGTATAAAACTGAAAATAAATGAATAAATTTCCTTTTAAAAATGTTCTGGAGAAAATATTTAATTTACAATCACAACAAAATCGTCCAAGTTTCCCATGTGACCGGAAAAGGTAGATGGAGGCGCTATGGGGCAGGGACCTGAGAGTCCGTGCGAAAGTACAGGTATTTACAGCGGGTAGGGCAAACGGCAAATCGTCGGACCACCCGCTGGCACCGCGTTAATAGAGCCACCAGCCGAATCGGCAGGTTAACAATCGTCTCAGCAAATCCCAATGTTTGCGGGCATTTGCCATAAACAAAGAGTCTCTCCAGAGGATACAATATAAGAGTGGAGGCGATGTTTCTTTACCGCCCTGAAAACTTTGAATTTAGGGGCAGTCCTTGAAAAAATGATTTTTTTCCCATCCCTTTGAGTTGACGAGAATATCTACGAAAACTTTGAAAACAACATGAAAAATCTGTATTCGACTAAAAATATATATTTTTTAAATAATTTGGTAAATAAATTAAAAGAAAATCAAAATCTTCAAAAACATAGGGTAGGGAGGGTGGGCAAAATGGGGTACTTAAAAAATTTTTAAGTTTGAATATGCTGAATCTTTTGTTTTTTAATCACAATTAAAGGAAAGAAACAAAATTTTCAGCTGAAATCAAATTTTCATGAGAAAATAAAATTTTTTTAGCGGTCAAAATAGGGCTTTTTCATAATTTGTTAAGTTATTATTAGCTTTGATGTCTTATTTCAAGTAATTAATTGATGATTTATTTTAATTTTTGTTTAAATGTGTTTCATTACCCAAGAAAATGGTCTTTTTCGATCTGCTATGTCAATTGATTTTTCGCTTTAGTTTTTGTTTAAACGTATTTTTAAATCACCAAATATAATGTTCTTAGCAAATAAAAGACTATTTGATATTAAATTTTATCA